>JAYMTF010004040.1:0-13959 GCA_036897485.1 Pelargonium nanum | reverse complement strand
TGTTTATTTGTTTTAAATTTGATGGCTGAGATTTAATCCATCTTTATACATGTGAAAATACATGAATAAAGGATACATGGAAAAATATTTTTCCTTGTTTAAATTCAGAATCTTTTACTTGAAAATAGAACCTTCCATTCTATGCAACATATATCAATTTTCTCCTAATTTTGAAGCTACTCGCTAACCAAATATCGGGAAATAAAGAGTTAAGAGTATGTACGCTGGCACTTTTTTTTTTTTTTGTACACTAGCACTTGTCTAGGATGTAAACTGTATATTTGTTTTGGTATTGTCTCGAACAATATGCATGGTGCATGTAGAAGTAATTTTCCGTTTTTGTCTTCAATATCTTCTCTGAATTAATGGGTGAACTGGCTATTCTATCGGACCGCCATCTTACCTATAGATGTATCCAACATGACGTAAAAATGTAAGCATAGAATAAAAATTTTGTTTGGGAAGAAGGTTTAGAAGAAATTTTGAAAAATGAATTAATTGTTTGGTATAATCGTTTGAAAGAATTTTAAAATTAAATTTAATAAATTGTCCTTATGGTCTACCGTGAAACTAGCAGTATGGTCTATTACATAGAGTAAAAACATGTATATTAATGTTGATCTATATTTCATCTGGGTCTACCAACTTATAAGAGTCGACCGTAAAAGTAGAACGGTTTAGAGTATATAGTCAAAACATATAAATCTAACGTTGAAGTCGTCAACTCATATCACATCTAGGTTTATCGCACTATGTTTTTTTCTTGACTGATAGATCAAACCAAAATAAATATCACAACGTGTGGCTTGAGTTCAGGTTGAAATGGTCGTAAACCATCACTAATTGAGGGGCAGTGTGGTGTTGAGAAAACTTACATGAGGTACAATATAATCATACATGTGTCTCCAATCTCTTGTGAAGAAAGCTCCCTACAAAAACTTCTATAGAACCCGATTGTTCGCAAGTCATTGAACAATTTAACTACTATCAAAACATGTTTAGTCAATAAATTTTGTATATGTTAAACTTGCATGAGATCAGTTTTCAACTCAAATAGCCCCTAATTAAGACTTATACAGGGATATATAATTTAAACCATTTACTCACTTCTTGCTTTTACATTTCCATCTTTCTCAATCTTGAAACTCATGCACGCCGATCGATTTATTAATTATTTTACATAATTAGTTAAACAAGAGAGGGAGGGAATTACTAACTAAATGACTGACACAATTAGGTCTATTGATTTTAGAAAACTGGGAACAAATTTTCAACAAGCACAAACTACGCTAGTTCACACACCGACACTAGTTAATAAGGTAAATTGTACTAGTATTATTTTGAATTAAAAAATGGCCCAACCATTTACGCGTATGGAAAATGCATTTCTAGGTCTGCAAATCAATCAAACCAATACTTTAATATACAATGCACTGATACCACTAATTAATTAGGAGGAAAAATTAATCTTCTATTAATCCTTTCTTCTTTTCAAAATATGAATGGTGTGATTAACAGCATAATTATGATGTGCGAGCTATGGTGAGTGGTGACAGCCTAAAAGACTAAGAAAAAATGTGAGAGATTGCGAGCTATGCTTCAATTCATTATTGCTTGTGTTGGAAGAAACTCAGTGATGACCACTGATCAGGTATGGGGCAGGTTTTATGATCCCGTTCCCGTCACATTTTCAACCCCACAGTGTTTGATTAGAAATTATTTTTTCATCCTGTTTTTCACTTTGGTCGAGAAGGAGAATTCGCCATGATCCGTAATCCGATATGTTTCTCAAACTTAATATTATTTCATATATATAATCTCTTGAAAACGGTAATTTTTAGATTTTGTATAAAACATGTTTAATAATTAGTTTCTTTTTATGCTCGGAAATTTTTATATATATAGTATACCGTTACTATGGAGGCTCAAACACGAGACTTCAAAGGGAATCAACTTATTATTATTTATTTAGTCTATCATTTAGGGTAAGTTTTATCTAAAAAATAAAGAACTGAAAATTACTAAAAATTTAGATGAGTGGGCCAATGGCCCAATACTTGAGTCTTCGACTAATAGGTAGCCCACCGAGAAATATGATGTCCAATTATTCGGCCCATTTTCTTTCACATATTCGGTTCGGGTCAGCCATGCCCATGCGGTACCTTTTTAGCTTTTTTCGCTTCTTAAATCCACTGTTTTTCTTTGAAAAGCCCTAAAAAAACCCTCCCAAGCTTGAAGCAGAGTTGAAGAGCAGAATCTCAGAATCCCCACTATTTGCTTCGATTCTCACTCTCGTCTACAATGGCTGTGAGTCTCTAATCCCTCCTTTTTCTCTTTTACATTTTCGATCTCTGTATGTTTGTGTATGGGTATACATCTGTTGCAGAAAATTTTCCTATTATTATGTTTATCCATTGCTTTTGCCTTTTGATTTGTCAGCAATTTAGCCATTTGAGAGTCGGAAGTTTTGGGGATCTATTGATCTTATCTTGAAAGAAAGTTTAGGGCTTTTTGGTGTCTATTTGGTATAATATTTAGGGTTCCATTCATTGTTTTGCCTTATTTGCTTGTAGTTAATATCTTTGTAGTGTTTGGTTGGTGAATTTTATTTTGAATTTGGATGTTCTCCACATGAGTCATTGTTCAGCTGCTGGGTTCCTTTGTCTTTTTCTTGTTATTTTTCATTTCAATTTCTGAGGTCGAATTTCCTTTGTCTGTGAAAGGAATATGTTTATGTGGTTAATGTATTTGTTTTACACTTAAATACAAACCATGATGCGATTAATTACTTTAAATCATCAGAGAACTTTTTAGTTTCTGCTTTACAATTAACTGTGCACATTATAGCTTTTTTCAGGATTTTGCTGCATCTTCTACTACCAATGTTGACATTAACTTGTGTTTTCAATATATTGCAGACTATACCAGTTACCCCCAAACCTTTCTTGAACAATTTGACTGGAAAGCCTGTCATTGTAAAACTGAAATGGGGAATGGAGTACAAAGGTATTCTCTTTTAACTGGTTCAAATGCTTCCATAGTCTTTTATATCCTTAGTTTCTTAAGTTGCCTCACTTATGACAAATAAATTTATTGTTTTTTGTTTCACAGGTTTTCTTGTGTCAGTGGATTCCTACATGAACTTGCAGGTATTTTACTTGAACTACCTTATGCCTTTTATATTTAAACACCATGTGATTTATTGAAATTTTGGCATATGTTGCTGGATCTATTTTATTTGCATCATAGTATTCATAAGTGGCTGAAATCTACACTTTGTGCTACATTGTTTTCAGCTTGCCAATACTGAAGAGTACATTGAAGGACAGCACACTGGAGATCTTGGAGAGGTTTTGATCAGGTAACGTTCAGTAAACTGAGTTTATATAATCTAATTGATCATGACCTCTCCACCTTTAAGCTTCAATTTGTAGCTGAGTATAGGAAATTGAGTGAAATCTTTCAGCAATTCTAGTCTTTCGTGGTTGACAAGGTTATAGATATGTTATGAAGCTGAAAATGGTACTGTGGTTTCAAGTGTTTAATTGATAGTCTTAATCCCAAGGCTGGGCTCAAAGAATTGTAATGTGCTGAAATTTTCACTGAAGCTTCATGCGGCATCTGAACCTATAAGTAGCTGAAACCACCCCTTGAGATCAGAAAGTGAGCACTCGATCGGTTGTATGTGTAGGATTTCATGTACTTAAGATTGAAGTTGTTTAAGGTTGTGGGTTGAGATAAATTTATACTTAATTGGGAGCTTAGGGTATTTCTATAATTAGTTGGTGTACATTATTGTGAGCAGTTGGAATATCTTCATGGCTAATAGGAATCCCCATCTGTTGGTGGACGTTCAAATATTCTAATATGTTGTACATTTCTCTGAGTTGGTAATTTGAATTGTTGGATGACAATTCAGATTTGAATTATTGTTGTCAACTAGTAGTTATTTTATTTTATGAAATCATTTTATGTTCCAAGAAGACACAAGTACATACATTTGCATTTTCTTTACATTTTACATTTACATTTGGATCCGTGCTAGGATGTCTCTTCATGTTCACCCAAAGATTTACATTTTATGGCTAGATCACCTTTAGAATTGGTTATGTTTCTGGATTGAGATAATTTTTCAAAGTGTGCAGTCACATTTTACAATTTTTTGAATAAGCTTTGATTTCACAATAATGTAATGTTAAGAAGATGTAACAATGTTCTCCATCTTTTTGTGGTGACATTTGCAGATGTAACAATGTTCTACATCTTCGTGGTGTACCAGAAGATGAAGAGATTGAAGAAGCTGATTGAGACCAGATAGACTCAAATTAGTGGTGATATCATGGCCATTCAGTGAACTCTAGTTTTTGGTACTGTATTAGTCATTTTCTGCACAACCAAAAGCCACTAATGGCTTATCTGTATCATTTGTCTTTCTATGTGTTCTAACATATTATAAAATGATGAAGTTTAAAAGGTTTCATATTTCAGAACAAATCAATTGAGATATCATTTATAAATCAATGTCAACGATTTGCTCATATTTCTTGATATGCTCAATAGTTCAGAACTAGAAGAAAGTGTTTGCAGTACAAATTTCATGTTTGACTGGATGCAAAGTGTTGGAGGCCGTAAATGCCATACTGCACGAAAAAAACAAAACAGGTATAAAAGAATTATTTGGAAAGTTTTGGTTTAAACGTTTTGGATTCTCTTTGAAGTCTCAGGTACGGGCTTCTTTACCTTGCCTTATGTGGTTTGGGGTTAGAAAGGGAGAGTTATCCTTGTTGTGTAGCTCAAATGATCAATATACACACACACATGCACATTGGTACCTAATTCGGTTTTTGTTTTTATTTGCTATTTAAACATTGATATTGCTCCAAAAAAAACTATTTGTTTTGTTGTTGCTAGGAGGTTTTTTCAGGGTGTAACTTGCCCAGAGTCTTTATGTGTACTTACCCATGGATGTAGTACATGGCCCCAGAAGGTTACCAATTGGGCGTCCCTCTTCTAGAAAGATTTTGGGGTTCCGAACGTATCTAGGTGTTATGATGTGTCGAGGTTAGACATGAGTCGTAGTGCGAAGTGGCCTTCGAGGCACGTGAATGAGGTTGTACAAGTTTGTGGATTGGACCACGAGATTTAGGCTCTCACGCATAGCACTGCGAAGGGTAAGGAGGTCATAGAAAAGATCTCTTGACAAGCGCACATAACATTGAGACCTTATGAAAGGATTTTGGAGGTGTTTGAGGGGTCTTAAATCGGTGCGGCTCTATCTTCGCTCTAAGCTCATATCAGTAGGTGTGGGTTCTACTTCATTTTCACTAAAATTGAGGATAAGTTAAGTTTAGACGTATTAAAATATATGCATCAGCTCCGTATTTACTTAAATGCAGTATTTTGTGTATCATCCATACATATAATATAAAAATACAATTTGAGTGGAAAAAGAGGAAGAGGGAGCGGGGCGGGAAACAGTGACCATCTCCATTGCCGGATCGTGTGAATTAGGAATGAAGTATTAGTTTATTAACGCCACCAACTTCTAGATAGTTGAGTTGTAGTAATCAAACCCAAACACAAAATCATAGTCTTTGGTTGATTGGTAAACAAACGGTGCGGCCAACAACAACATCATAGTCCATTAATTCCACACGTTTCATAATCACCTGCCCCCATCCCAACTACCACACACAACACCTCCACATGCCATTTATTTTATATTTTAGTTCTATAAATGCTTGGTATATATTTGATGCTGCTATAATGTTCTCACCAATAACTTGGAAAGGTGGTGCTTTGTGTGTCCCTCCGTAAACATTAATATTATTCTGGTAAGTCCTTGACTTCTGAACCAAATATAAAATGTTCCGCTGCGTTGAAATCTATAGCAAATGTCATGAAATTTTCTTGCTGGCAAAATCCAAGTTTGACTAAGCACCAAGAAAATGCAGTCTAAAGAAATTCCAAACTTGCACTCCATTTATCAATGCAATGAGGTTACATATCCTTTGAACTTGTGTTCATTAGTTCATACAAAATAAACTAGAGTTTACAAAACTATGCCTAATTTCGTTATTATCTTGCGTGTATATATAAATTACACGAGCCAAAAAAAATCTTCAATTTGTAAGAGTGAAAAAGAATCACATACTCAACAGCTATCACAACGACAAGTGAACTTGCCTCTATAGTAAAGGCGATGGAAGGTTGATATAACTGGACTTTCTCGGGTCCATTTAATTCCACCAGTATGCAGATTTACCCCCAACCTCGAATATTCCCTGTTCTCTCCTTCCAAAGTTTGCATGTAGGAGAGCGTTGTTACCACACATCACGCAGATACCTGCCACTCATTTGCAGATTCTTCACCATGCTCTCTGCTTTGGAGCTGTCAAGGGATCCCTGAAATCAACAAGCTCAACTCCATAAGCATCTAGAAAACCATAAATCCATTTATACCAAACACCGCTGAATAATGTAAGTGCAATGATAGGTAGCGGAATAGAACAGCTTATAATGGCATCACACGAAAGAGATGGTTCATAATATTGAGAACAAGGGTATTAAGTGGAAGATTTACTGATTGCAATATCCATCATTCAGTTCAGACATAGGCCTTTAAATTTTATAGTAGTTCATAATATGTGCATACTCAAACAAAAGTCACGGGCTGAAGCAAACAACTCTCCTCTCTCTCTCTCTCTCTCTCTCTCTTCTTTCTTAAGCTTTTAGGGGTATTTTTTTCTTCCTCTAGACCAAGAAAAAGAATGTGATCGGAGGTTGAACAGTACAGTGTCCCCCTGATAAACAGGTGTGATATTTAATTCGTTTGTATAGAATATAGATATACCTGCTCTTGTGCAATGGTGTGTAGAGTGCGGTGGACATCCCTGGCCATGCCTTTGGCATCGCCACAAACATATAGATAAGCTCCCTGAGAAATCATGTTCCAGATATCCGAAGCCTGGACACAAAATAATCATGCGTTTGATGTTTAATATTTACAAGGCTTCAAATCTGTAGTTATCTTAGGCAAATGACGGTAGGTGAAATAGGTAAAATACCTTCTCCATCATTTTGTGCTGCACATACTCTTTAGTAGGTCCCTCACGAGAGAAGGCGAGAACCATCTCAGATAGAGCACCAGTTTGAACAAAATTGTCTAGTTCATCTTCATAAATATAATCCTGCAAAGACAGAAAGGTTAAATATAAATATTCATAGCTCAGTACACACCACCAACCCCATCCATAATAGAGTATTAAGGACTACTTGCCATTTTACTGTTTCTGCATCCAAAGAATAATATGGAGGGTCCCAATTCAGTTCCAGCTTCTTTCAGAGCCAATCTTTCCTGGAAAAAATAAAGAAGATAAAATTATAATCAATAAGATATAAGTAGAAGAGCAATTGAAGAAACTAAAAATCAAGCTATCCAGTTATACCTGCAGAAAACCCCTGAAAGGAGCCAATCCAGTGCCAGGGCCAATCATGATAATAGGCACCTTAGCATCTGCTGGAAGTTTGAAATTTGATTGCCTAACAAAAATAGGCGCTGAACTGCATTCATAAGCTTTCTCTGAAGGCACGGAATTCTGACAAGAAAAAAAGATTGATCAGATAAAATATATGTGAAGACTGAATTGGACTATGTAGTAATCATGTATGAAAAAACAAAAAGGATTCAACAACTGTTATCTAGTTAGAGCGGTTCTTTACTATTAGTGTCCCAACTCCCAATATATGTATAGGTCTTCAGGTTTTGGTAACATATGCAAAAGGAAAACATCCAACATTTGAAACAAGTACCTTCATCCAAGTGGAACATACTCCCTTGTGCACTCGTCCAGTTGGTGTTTTTTCATAAACCAACGCACAAGTAACATGAATTCTAGAAGGTGCCATCCTGCAAAACATAATTCCAGATACCATGTAAATAACAATAAAGTGCATTACTTCTCAAAATAAGTACATAAAAAAACAGAAACTGGACATCAACAAAACAGGATAAAAGGGGATTCCATTTCAAAAGAGAAGAAACTGAAGAAATGGGGATGGAAATTTTATTTACCTTGGAGAGGATGAAATTGAATAGTATCTAGGCTGCAGGCGAGGGGCAATAGCTGCAAAGAAGACACCAAGTGGGGGCTTGGCCGAAGGGAACTCAGCCATGACCTCAAGAAGGCTTCTCTGACTAGCAACTATCCATTGTGCATATTCATCCTGTGTCAGTATACAACAGATGTCAGACATGCTAGACAATGAAGTATTATAAAGCCATTATTTATTTATGCATGTAAATTTTCACAAACCTTTCCAGCAGGTGATGCAAGATGTCTTAATCGGTCCGCTTCAGTTGGATCAGAAGCATGAGCAGCCAAAGCAAGCAAGGCAGACTTGCAAGCAAATACATTTAGACAATCAGTAACAAACAATTGGTCCAGGAAGAAATATACATTGCAGTGATTCAAGATTACAAACCAACCTTTTTGGGTGAGCTCAAAAGATCTGCATGTAGGGTCAATGCAGTTCTTAATGTGCAAGGAGGGAAAGGAGGAGGCAAGGAACTTCCACCGAGTGGTGTGCCATCCTCTTTATCAATATGGACAGAAAAGCAAGTATCTGGGGACAAATCCAACAACCCCAGTGCCTCCTCCACTATTTCAGCTAGATTCTCACAGTACACACCAACATGATCTCCAGTTTCATATCTAAGTACGAAAACAAGATAGCACAATAATTATTAGTATAGATTTTATCTTATTTTATTTTCATTTTGCCCCAATTGTCTGCATTTTATGTGAACAAGAAAAGCTCAATCAAGCAGAATTGTAATCACCCTACTACGGAACCAGATTGGGCAAAGTAACTTACGCAATTCCAGTGCCAGAAATGTCAAATTCCAGATGGGTGCAAGAACGATCAGATGCAGGAGTATGAAGCTCTCTTCTCACAGCAACATTAGCCCTGACAACACAAACAAAGATTTTCACTACATCAGTAAGCATTAAACTTAGATCAAATTAAATTCTAGTAATTTTTATTTTTTTAATACCTCAATGGATGCTGAGCATCAACAACAGAATGACCATTTGCATTACTTAAACTCTTCTCCATTGTTGGTGCATTTGCAGGGTCGTGAAACACAACCCGATATTCTAGTACAGCAGCAGTGTAAGGGGTGGAAACAGTTGTCGTATCATCCTCATCCCGAAGCAACTGATCTAACTCTGGCCATACCAATTCACGCCTGGAATATCACATAAAAATGAGGTATTTCTAAATATCAAGCAACGAGAATACTCAGGCACTGCTTTGAGATTAAAGTTGTCAATACCAAGCAGTGAAATCATCTTCAATGCATTGATCATCATCTCCAAGACCAACTGGTACTAGTCGCTTGGCACCTGCAAATGCAAAAGTAACAAACATTTCACTACAAGAAACCAATATGGTGAAAGTGAAAAAAATAATAATAATCTTTGAACCAAAATGGCACGAGGCATTTCATGACATGGACCTCATTGCTTATAACAGAACATTATTTTTTTTTCTTTTTATTCATTTGAAAATTAGATTTGCCTACTGCTAAAACCATTCCATATCTATCAGAGAAGAAAAGCAAAGAAAAGGAAAAAAATTACAATCCACTTTCTAACAGAAAAAACTTAAATGGTCCTTTAGAATTACATGATAATGAAGCTTTAATATACTACATTTCAGAAAATATTCATGCAACGGCCTTCCCATCAAGACTTTAATATCTTAGTTATTGACTACGCGTTCTGAAGTATTTGATGTACATTATTCTTGTCTAAGAACCTTTCCAATAGCCAAGCTAAGAACCACCAATAAAACAGTATAACACATAACTAAATCGCCTCAAAATGCAAATGACCTCACTAAACTTACCCTGCTCTACGAGGATCTCATCCACCACCTTTGCAACCTGTCCGCACATACACCAAAACACAAATTAAATCTGGTTAAAGACACATGAAGAGTATGCAAATGAAAAACAGAACAAGAAAATCACTCAATAACAATACAATCTAATAGAAGCCCAAAATCAATCACTGAAACTTCAGAAGAAATTAATCCCAAACCTTGTTGAAATGCTCGTATTGCCTGTTGCCAAGGCCAAAAATTCCAAATTTAAGGTTCTGAAGCCATTCACCTCTCTCATTCCCCTACAGGTACAGAGGTAGGTAAAATCAATCAATCAAACAAATCAAATTGAGCCCTTGAAAAACCACCAAAGTAACACATCATAAATCCAACCAAATTTACCTCTGAAAACCATTTGTAGAACCTGGCTGCATTATCAGTTCGCTCACCATCCCCATATCTATACCACCCAATGAACCCAATCAATCAATTACAAAATTCACCTTATAATTACATTAAGATCACTCAAGCAGTCAAGTACAAAAACATAAAACTCACGTGGCTAAAAAGAAGAAAGCCAAAGTCTCCTTCTTTAACTTCTCCTCGTATTCTTCGTCATCAGCCGCATAATCATCCTAGATACCATCCATCCAAAAGTATTAACAGCAAATTTGAACTTCCTAAATCTATTAAATCAACACTATAATAATTCAAATCAAAACCGTACTTAAAAATGTCAAAGAAGAAGCAAACATACCATGTCAACAACTTTGAAGGTAACCTTATCATACCGAACCTTGGCCTCTTCAGCTAGCGCCTGATCAAATCAAACCAACCAGATCATTCAACAATACACAATTGCATACAAATATGCACAAATTATCGAACCAAACCTTAGCAAAGCCCTCGGCGGTTCCAGTCTGGGTCCCGAAAAAGATGGTGACCTTCTGCTTGCCGTCGTCGACCTCGGCGTCGGGATCCTTGGCGAGCAAGGACTTGGGCGGCTGAACCGCGGCGGCCGCCGGGGTGGAGGACCTCCGCCAGATGAAGGCCAGGACGCATCCGATCAGAACAGCGACGGAGGTGGTCAGAATCATGACGAGCTCACGGTTCTCCAGAATGAAGGCGGCGACCTCGCCGGAAGCGTGGGAGGAGACATTGGAAGGGTCCATATTGCCCTTGATGATAGCGGCCATCAAATCCAACGGCGACATTGATTCCGACGAGGATTCCATAGCTCCGAAACGTACGAGATCGAATCAACGGAGAATTGGGAAAATGAGTCTCTCTCGGTCAGAGGAAGAGGAGGTGGTGGTAGGTTTGGTGGTTGGAGGAGAGACTGAAGAGGAGGGAGACGAGAGCAGAGGAGTTATATGGGAGATGGTGCCAGCCTGCCTGGTATGGTATGGAGTGAGCCAACGCCTACCTAACCACACTTGTTGAATTCACCTAACACATTTTAACCATGGTTACTTGCTACTCTACCACTACCACTGATACCTTGTTGCAGTTTCTTCTATAAATAAATATATATAAAAATGTTTACTATTTGATACGGAGGTTCTAGAATCGGAATTGCGATTTTCCGTCACTTTCTTGGGAAAGTTTCATGGGGAAAAGTCCATGCCGAGTCCCTACCCAATTTTCATAAAATAAGTCGGATGTGCAACAGGTTATTCAGGTTTTGAATACAAGATGGGAGGATTACGGAGTCTCGAGTCTTATTATTGGTGATGTTCTAGCTTCATCTTCTCATTTTGCTAGTTTCGAGATTGTTTTCGTTAGGAGATCGGCAAATCAGATTGCTCATTTCTGGCTCGATTGTCCGTTTCTGTATCAGGTCTATCTGGTTGGATTGGTTCTCTGTACGTTTCCAAATTTAGATTTGTTATATGTTGATTTATGTGATTAATAATATTCATTCGTTTCTTTCACACAAAAAATGACTAAATATCAATTTGGTGGTTGATCTAAGTAAAATAAATGAAGTGGAGTTAAACTTTTAGAAGTCACGAACTAGTAATTTTTAAAAATTAAATAAATTAGTGGCTATTGTTAGATCCGTTAACTTTAACGGTTAAATGTCGATGTGGTGTCATTGTGTAGTGTATTAAATTTAATCGACGTTGACTTTTTAAAAGTCACAGGCTACTTGTTGTACATTTCAAAAATTAAACAACAAGTGGGTACTGTTGGGCCCATTAACATTAATTGCTAAAAGTTGATGTGGTCTCACTGACTAGTGTTTATTAACTTTGATCGATGTTGATTGATTTTTTGGGCGAAAATCACTAGAAAGATTTATAATGTATGTTTGTATGTTCGGTTTTATACATTTTTTTAGAAAGTTACTGTTAATGTCTTGTTGTGAGGCATCATGGCCAACAAGAACTCAAGAAACTAAACTAATACTACATCAATTAGATTTTTCTTAGTTTTCTTCCTAATAATGTGTCATAATCTCATTGATTGATCATCTAACCAATTAGCTCTTTGTTTAGTTTCGTTGTTCTCTTTTGTTATTATATTACTTTATAATAATATGTTCTCCCAAATATGAAATTCTTGATCCACCTCTGTCCCGTTGACACCATTTTTTCATTTACGTGTTGCCTCTTTATTGGTTGCACACTCACACTTTAGTAGTAGTTTGATGCGCACCGAAAAACTTGAGGCTCTTACCCTTTTTTTCAAAACTCAACCTCTTTGATATTGATCTAAAATGAACATTGGCCAAAGGGTTTCATATTCTAGAAGCTAAAACTATGTTATTTACTTATATAAATTCATGTAACATTAGGCCGTTTGTTTCGTTTTCTATTTTTTTTAGTATCTAGAATATGATATTGTGAAATAAACATAATGGTTCAGAAAATGTTGAGGCTTGTTATGTGTTGTGAAACAAGATTATGTAGTTAAGTATTGCCAAAAATAAGTTTTTGGACAATCATGTGTAAAACAAATATAGTTCACGAGAGTATGTGTTATTTTCCCTTAACTTTTTCTATCATATTAGAGTTATGTTTTTATTGTGAAATTCTGACATTATTTAGCCGGCATTTTCACATTGTAAAGTTTTCTCCTATCATTTCAAGATAGCTTCAAGTATGTTGAAGTTTAAATAGAAAAAAAATAAACCATTTTATTTAAGTATTCATCATATTATAATTAAAAAAATGCTATTTGTCCCAAATTTTGTATAAAATTTGGTGTACAAAATGATGTGGCAGCCTATGTGGTAAACTCTATTTTTATTTTTATGGTTCAATATTAAGTTTAAACTAATAGTAACTCGTAACTCGACACATATGATACCAACCCCTTTCATAAATTTCTGGCTCGGAGCGCTCGGTTTATAACACATATTATACACATGGTTGGTTGTAATTCGTCCAACTCATCATCAAAATATTTAATGTGTCATATCTACCTGATTGATACATCACTTTGTACAAAAAATTGTACATATAGCCTCGCTCATAATTCAATATTCTTCATTATACCAGTCATATGCTCATTGTTTAGTTTACACAATACATATTGTCAGTGGCGGACCTACACTTTGCAATTGGGGTCATATGACCACAGATTATTAAAAAAAAATTGGAATTTATACTTATATTTTTTGTGAAAATATATTAATGCACTAAATTGACACCCCAAAATTTTAAGATACTAGTATTTTCACCCTGCGATGCTCGGGTTTTTGTTGTATATATCATTTCAATTATTCTCTATCTTATTAATATTGGTTCAATTGTTTAATCTCTAATCTCCCTTAACTAAATGTCTAAAGAGTAAGTATTTGACGTACCGTCGGTGTAAATCACTTTTACACCATCAATGCATCATATTGTTTCACCTCATCAATAAAAATATAAAATTTAATGAGGGACTTTTTGATAAATAGTAACTATTAATTAACATATAATAACAAATAAAGCATATCATATATCCTAAATAATACACAAAATAAATTGGATCCGGGCAGGTATGAGTGTTAATTCGTGACGTGTTACACAAAAGATTTGGATCCGGACGGGCGCTCCGCGCCCGCAAATTCATTGG
>JAYMTF010004039.1:0-13962 GCA_036897485.1 Pelargonium nanum | reverse complement strand
GATACAAAATCGAAGTGTGGGTACTAAGTCTGGTACAATAAAGGATTGGGTTTCCAGCCATACTTTGGGTACCATTTTTGCCTTTATCCCAAATACCAAATATTTTAAACTTAATATGTACATCAACCTGATATTCATGAGAATTAAATCTAAAATTGTTGATGTGTCTTCGTGCCATTGTACATGGCTTTTGTCTCGCAACTTACTTACGCATCTTGGTTCCTGGCTATAGTATGTTTCTCAAAGCTTTTGGACCCCGAAGATTCTTTAGCACTACGGTTGTTGTTGGTTGTGGACAATGCTGTATCTGCAGTTGTGATATGCCTCAAGTTGGGTTTTAAGGGGGATTGGGGTCTTGTGTGGGATCCGTATTCACGAAATGCGGGAGTTTTTAATGCTTTGGGGATTCTTTGCTATGGTCTGTACATGTATGACACTTCCACACAGCGTGCATCCTTCATTGAGGCGCTGAAGAAGATTTTGGCTGTGGCAGTTCTAACAGCTGCCGATGTAGAGGATGATTTTCTCTTCTATGCTTAGAGGGAGCATCTGGTGGCTCCAATGGTAGTCATATGTCTCATTTTTTTCTTTGACTGTTTCTTGGGAGTAACTGAAGCGGGGGCTCTGTACCAACTAGTAGCTTTGAATGTCTTTTTACTTAGTTTGGTTGGTTACAGTGACTCCTTTTTTTTTGTTTCTTTTTACCGTGCACTGATGCCATCTTCATGTAATAAACAAGAATGAAGTTTGTCTCTCCCTTGTGTTTCTGTTGGTATTTTGGAGGACATCATGGCACAATACCTCTCTTTATGATTGTAACTTCTACACTACAACAGATGTGCTAAATTTATAGTTCCATAAAAAGCAACCTTGTATAGTGTATAAATGAGCACCTTATAATATAAATATCCCTTAAAGCCTCATCAATATATTATATTGACACCTAGAGTTTAAACATATAAAGTAGGACAATAATCCAGTTATAAGGACACAAGAAACCTTATTTAGTACATTGCTATAACTTAAAAGCACTTTCTCTTAAATATAGTGCACAATTTATCTGGGCAAGTGTCTCAAAAAAAATTAAAATTATCTGGGCAAGATATACAAATTCTAATGTGGTAAAATGTCTCTAAATACTTTTTTAAGTACTATACATCATTACTTTGATTTCACAAGTTTCTTTAATCAACATTGTTAACATAAAATAAAAAAATCTGAACATGTTTTCACGTTTCACAAGTACGAATAACACCAACTTCAGTATATGTTACATTTTGTTTTGTTAAAGCAGTTTTTTTATAAAAGTTTTTTGCAGGTAGTCCATAGATCTAAGGTTGTAAATGTCCATCAATTAGCCTCCTTTAGTAGAGCATGATTTTGTAAACTCTGGGTATCCCAGTTGATGTTGTGTATTGCTACTATTTTTTTTTACAGGAAATAATAATTATTTCATTAATCGTAAACGCACGAAAGGAATACAATACGAGTTACCCGAGAAAAACATATGCAAATACCGAAACTAATAAACTGAACTGAAAATAAACAAAACCTAGGTGCAAAAAGGAACCTAACTCCCAAAAAACTAGACCAACTTTCAAAACTATCGGGACCAATACGGACGGATACCAATAAAATAGACAAATCGGGGGCACCGGGGTAAGCCTCCCCCCAATCTGCAGAATCGATACCACCTCTTCCACCACGGACCCCAACTGGATCGGAGTACCACTCCTCCGGCTGATCCGCGACCCGATCCCGTCGCGAAGGCCACCTCCTCCGGAATGGCCACCCTCCCCCCCAATCTGCAAACCGCAATCTGACCTCATTGCAACGCTCACATACTCCAGTATCTTGAAAACTAACCAATTAATCAAATTAGTGGCACTGGGTAAACTCTCCCCCGATCTGTCGGACCGCCTCTTGCAACCACAGAACGACCATCAACACAACTCGCCGAACCAGACCCCATCGATCTCGGCTTACACGTGACCTGATTCTATCACATGTACTGCTACTATTTAATGTTATATATGTGCTTACGGTTTTCTCCAAAAAAAAATATATTTATATATTTTTTAGTGTGTGCTAAACAAATTCAGCATGAACGCAATACAATTAAAATGTCAAATTGAGCACCAAGGGAGTAAATTGTGGACTGAGCCCACAAATGATTCTTTGGGCTTATAGTTACTGCCTTTTTCTTTTTCTTAGCTCAATTAAAGCCCAATAAGCTGCCATCTTCATGACGCATTGTGGCTCACGTGCCCAGAACAGCACCACCCCCAACAGCACCACCATCATCACGATTCCAGACTCGTAACATCGCGAAATTATCAGAAGAAGAACATAAATGACACACACTCCTTGTGACCAAATTCAATTAATTGTTCAGTTTGGTTTCCATTTTCTGGAATCTTCTATTTTGTGTTCTGCAACATTTTCGATTTCACTTTCCTCGCATGCAGAGGCTACACTTGGATCGATCTGGTTCTTGATCACCGGAATCAATGGCTGGCGCCGCCTCGGCGCTTTTCCTTCTCGACATGAAAGGCCGCATATTGATTTGGCGTGACTACCGCGGCGATGTAACTGCCCTACAGGCCGAGCGCTTCTTCATCAAGCTCCTTGAGAAAGAGGTCCGATTACTCGCTCTTTTTTTCATGAAATTTTGTGTTTATAGCTTCATTTCCGTTGTTTTTCCTCAATTATATGGGGAACATATTCTGCAAGCTTCAAATTAAACAACATTTGACGTAATTCTGTTCTCAAACCAGTTTGTGGCATGTTATAAATTGAATTTTACTCTGAAGGATTGTGAACTTGTAATGGATTTGTTGTTTTGTGCTTTGGATCCAAATTCTTACTGTGATGGCTAGATATTTTGCGGTTTACCATTTGTTATTCTATGCCAAGATTGAAGCTGATACTAGCTCCTTTATATTGAATTTCTATAGGATGATCCCCACTCGCAGGATCCTGTGGTGTTTGACAATGGCACTACCTACATGTTCGTACAACACAACAATGTGTACTTGATGGCTGCATCAAGGCAGAATTGTAATGCTGCCAGTCTTCTTCTTTTTCTACACCGTACAGTTGATGTAAGCCTGAACTGGATTTTGGTTGGTAATCTCTAAGTTCAATGTATAATAAGTATCTCCTTATATTGTTTATTATTTGCTCGCTGCAGGTCTTTAAGCATTATTTTGAAGCCTTGGAAGAGGAATCTCTAAGAGATAATTTTGTTGTTGTGGTAAGCGGATATCTTAATGTCTTTTAAAGTTTATATACAAATACTTGAGCCGACATGCGGAAACTTACTAATATTGAACATTAAGGATAGGCATTATAAATAAATATTTTCTTAATCAATCCTTGAATACTTGAATGTCTCATACTGATGATGATTTTATGTGCTGCCTTTTTTGCAGTACGAGTTACTTGATGAAATAATGGACTTTGGCCTTCCTCAGTATACTGAAGCGAAGATTCTTGCTGAGTTTATCAAAACTGATGCTTTTAGGATGGAAGTAACACAGCGGCCACCCATGGCTGTGACAAATGCAGTGTCCTGGCGTAGTGAAGGGATACTGTACAAGAAAAATGAAGTAGGTTGATTTTTCATTCATCTTAACTATGGTAAGACTTGAGCTGCTTTGTGATTTAAGTGATTATGTTATGTAAGCTCTTTTCCTTGTTTAATAAGGTTTTCTTGGACGTGGTGGAAAGTGTCAACATGCTTGTCAACAGCAATGGGCAAATAATTCGTTCAGATGTAATTGGAGCGCTTAAGATGAGAACATATTTGAGGTCTGTTGTCTATATCTTCTTACCACCTCTCTCTCTCTTGGTCTACTTCGGTTGCTTGTCACATGCTACTTTGATTCATGACTTGCCAAGCTGCAAATATAGCTTAGAGTTTCTAGTTGAATTAGTAGAAATATGTCCATGCTAATTTATACCATATCTGCATTCAAGTCTCCAGAAGCCCCTCAAAACATGCGGGTGCTTCAATCTAGTTTACTGCTCAATTCCTTTCGTTAAACTGCCTATTGTCTAAGTTCCTTTTTTTTTTAATATTGGCGTAGGTTTTGATCTTAAATTTCTGATGCAATGTGTGTACGAAGAAGAGATGCATAATTACTGTCACTTAACTGATGAGATGTATTTACTAATGGGACAGTGTCACCGCGTTTGTGATGGTATTGAACTCATGCATTGATCTGTTCTTCAAAAAAGTGACAGTTCAAATACCTAGGCCATTGATGATATATATGAGGTTTCACTATTATTCATATTAATCTGAGTGACTACAGTAGTTTATTTAGGTACAAGATTAGAGCAAAAAAAAATAAAGGCATTTTTAAAGTACTCTTCTCCTAAATGGTACTTATTTTCATTTTTTTTTCTGTTATACGTTTAATTATCCATCCTGTGTATTCTTTTTTTCTGCCTATTCTTTCCACGCTTACCTTCTATGGAGCCTACTAACCATGGTTCATTTGTTGTAGTGGTATGCCAGAGTGTAAGCTTGGATTAAATGACAGAGTACTATTGGAAGCTCAAGGTCGATTTACAAAAGGGAAATCCATTGATCTGGATGATATCAAGTTTCACCAGTACGCACTATATCTGTCCACTTTCTTAATATATGATTGGGCTTATAATTTTACTGTTGCTTAATGTGCGTTCATCTTTTCATTTGTTTATTTATTTCAACTAGGTGTGTACGTTTGGCACGATTTGAGAACGATCGGACAATATCCTTCATACCACCTGATGGATCTTTTGATCTGATGACATATAGACTGACTACTCAGGTTCACTTCATGTATTATGGCATAACATGTTCACAATACAAGGCTTACATTCATTTCTAGCTTTGCTTAAAAAAAAATAACCTCATCACCTCTCTCTCTCTCTCTAGGCGAGGCCTCTAATTTGGGTGGATGCTCAAGTTGAAAGACATTCCAGAAGTCGTGTTGAAATTACAGTAAAAGCGCGGAGCCAATTTAAGGAACGCAGGTGAAATTTCAGTTCTTTTTATCTCCATGTTAGATAATTTAAAGGGCATTCAGATTTTGAAAAATTGCAATAGGTCAGGTCATTCAGTTTATATATAGCACAAACAGGTTTCAATAGATGTTTTGAAAAGATTTGGAATGATTTTCAGGTGCATTATTGCTCTTTGGTTTATTTTGTTGTGTTTTTTTGTTGTGAACTTAATATGATCATGGTGTTTGTGATCTCCATCATGAGGATGGATTTTGGCTTGAATGTCATGTAGACCGAAATTTGACCCCTTATAGGACATTGAAGCTCCTCTTAATGAAGACACCTGATTTTGTTAGTCCAAAGATTTGTTTTGTGAATGCTATTTTGTAAGTATTTTTTTACTTGATTTATTCTTAGTATTCAGTTACTTTTTTGGTACAGCACGGCCACAAATGTTGAAATTGAATTGCCTGTTCCATCTGATGCTACAAATCCTAATATTCGGACATCATTGGGATCTGCTGCATATGCTCCTGAGAATGATGCTTTGCTCTGGAAACTGAAATCTTTTCCTGGCAATAAGGTATGTATTGGTCTAGAGGCCCATCTCCATTGTCATCTTGTCATTAGTGAAGGTTGTTGTACCATTAATAATGAAGTAGCTTACACTTCAACATGTGTAGGAGTATATGTTGAGGGCAGAGTTCAGGCTTCCCAGTATAACTGCTGAAGAAGCTGGCGGTCGTGAGAGAAAAGCTCCTATTCGCGTGAAGTTTGAGATACCATATTTTACAGTTTCAGGAATTCAGGTAGGTGCATTCTCTATCTGCTTTACATGGCCTTGGTGCACAGTGTTTAATGTAAATGTTTGCCTGCTGCCAATAAGAAGATTCATTTTTAGGATATCACATGGATCGGATAGTGTCATGCAATCTCATTTCATATCTTTTCAGTTTTGGGGAGGAAAGTTATCAATGCTGGAATCGCATTTGTCAGTAGCATTACTTAGATGGGGAAAGTGGGTGGGATTTGAGATGAGGTAGTGAACAGAGATATTTTGACCTATGACTTGGAAATATGGCCCAGAATTTCATCTAAATGATAAAATTATGCCAACCATAGATGATAGATGTTAGGTGCATTGATTTCCTGCATGTATGGCATATTTTAGATGAATCATGCTTTCGGAATTCCCTATATACTTTTGAAAATGAAGTTTTATCCAGAAGATCCTATTTTTCATTGTAGGTTTCTTATTCATCATAAAATGCCTAATTCTAGAAATCACAAGGTTCTGTTACTGATGTAGAAATGTATATGTATTGGGGTTATGTAGGTTCGATACCTAAAAATCATTGAAAAAACTGGATACCAGGCTCTTCCATGGGTAAGATACGTAACAGTGGCTGGCGAGTACGAACTAAGGCTTATGAACATATAGCTAGAAGCCACTTCCATCGGTTTTTACTGCATGCAGCCTAATGGTGCAGTTCAGTCCCGTTTGTGAAGCTTTTCTCCATTTTGGCAGCTTTAGTGAAGTCTCGTCCTCCCTCTTGTCTCCTTTCATCTATGCCGTATATTTAAATTTTTTAATGTAACAATTTGTGAGTCTTATAGTTTTTCCCTTTTTCTTATTTAATTCATTTACATGGAAATCTATAAAATAAATATGATGTGAAATTGAATTGTGGGTAATATCAATCAAATATTTAAATGCACATTTCGTTGTAAACCGATCAACAGGTTCAATAGTAGAGAGCTGAAAATTGTGTTATGCTCTGTTTGTCAAGAGTCAGTGAAGTAATTATGTTAATACTTCTCTCGATAATAATTTGCTCATTCAATTTCTATTTGTATGTGTCTTGGTCGAGACCCAACTACTTAAAGTTTGGCTAAACACGAGCTTACTCTACAGATACTCGGATAACAAATTCCACATTTATTAAAACAGAGTCTTATTGTTCACACATATTGGATCAATTGGGCGACCCCAAGGCCAATGTTGACAATCTTTTTACAAAAAGATGAAAGTTTTCGTCCCTATCCATCATATTAATCCTCACATATTTTGAACTAAACCCGAATCCATCTCCACCTCTGGCCATGATGTTGTTGGTTCTGAGGAAGGCTTCACAGTCATCTACTGCTTCACACTTCAACCATGCAAAAGCTGTAGTCAAGAGGAAGCAACTGATTAACATTAATTCTCAAGTAACTAAACTTTATGGCACATATATGTTAATACTGATATAATATTTACCAGGCTGTGGCTCCAAGACCTTCCCAAAGAAGTTGCAATATCCGGGAGAAAACGAAGGGAAACTGAATTGTCCACCACTTTGCTCCACCGCCTCTCGTATCCGCTTCCACCTTGCTCCCATTTCGCGGAGGCCATACCCGAAAACGCTCTCATCAGCCTCTCTGCCGCCTAATTTCTCGCAGCTGTCGGATACAGCTTTCAACACCTTGGCTGCTCTGTTCTGCGAGTCCTTAGATACACCAATGGTGGTGATGTCAATGTACCTTGTCATCTTCTTGGCCACCTCCTCGTCTTTCACAAGAGCCCACCTAAAACACACACAAGTAATTTTTTTATTATCAGCAAGCGTACAAACACCGGGAAATTGCTAGTTTAGTCGTGTTAATTTACACACCCTAGGCGCATCCCAGCGTGTCCGGTACATTTGGAGATAGTGAACAACATGAGATCATAGTCCGCAGGGGAAGAAATGGGCGTATACTGAGGCCAATAGTAAGCGAGGTCATGCACCAAAATTCCACCACTCCTGTTCACCACAGCTTCTCTGGTGAATCCATCAGGATTGTTGGGAGAGGTCACAAGCTCAATGTACGGTCCCTCTTTCTCAAAACTACGAGCATCGCCGCCCCATTTGTAGATCCGAGAATTGACACAGTCAGTGACTATTGGGTAGGACTGCAAGTAAATTACACACCAAATTTCAACTCAATACCGATAGTTAAAACTATAAAAATTCTACAAATGTGAAGACTCACCGAGTAAAATGGGGACGCTGATACTACACTGATTGGCTCTGGAGCATCGTGCGGGGCAAGAGCATATAATGCAGCTTGAAGGAGCTGTGTAGCGCCAGTGCCAACCACGAGGTGACGATCTTCCGTGATTGCGTTACCCACAACTTGGTGCAGTCTCAGAATCTGGGTTGCGAGCTCAGGCTCTAAAAACCAGCAGATGCTGGTGGGATCGGAAATGTAGCTAGTGAATTGCCACCCGGTTGTCACGACATGGATTTTGTCCCCCGTTTGCCTCCAGTACTTGTCAAACATGGTCGGGTCGCCACTGCAAACAGAAAATGAGATGATCTTAATCGAAATGCATGAAAAGATCGCGATTGATAATATACGGTATGAGGGGAAAAGAATGTGTTTTGTGATTACAGATCGACGTGAATGACTCTGTCAATGCTATCTTGGACGTCACTAGGTTCAGTGGTTGACGGAATAGAAGGCTCCGGGGTCTCGGGATCACTAACGTGAAGTTTCAGGAAAAAGCTTGCAATGACGCATATGGTGACAAATAGGAAGTGTTTCAAAGGGAACCGAGTCTGGAAATTTGTCATGATGTCCAAAACAGAGTATCAATTCAAGTGTTTGGACTTTGAGAATGTGAGATGTTGGGTGATTGTTAGTCAAAGAAGTGAGTGAGATGATAATTTTTATAGCCAAAAGCCACTAAATGTAGGAGAAGAGTTTAAAAATTAGTAATTGGAACTACAAACTCATCTTATTTTGAAGAGTTAAAAACAACTTAATCTTAAAATATTTATAGGGGAGCATTCAACTTATGTGATTTGATAATGAACTAAAAATGGTCAAGATACATCAATATATAAAAGAATTCCTAATTTTGAGCAAAACTCACTCTTCCATTTTCAATACACCAAAATGAAAGTTCCAATTAAAATGCATAAACAATAAGAAAACCCATAATTGGTTGACGGGGTTGATGGGTGTCGGTGAAAGTTAAACATCTCATTTCAATCGAAGATTCTCTCACGTACAGACTGATTTATTTTCTCCTAAAATTGTAGTTTACCAATGCTAACTAGATTACAATAACATGAAAGTTAGATATCCACTTTTAAAAGTATTAGCTAAGTAATTTAAGACAGTAAATGTGAATAGACAGAGTTCATCATTTCAGAGCTTAAAATAATTATAAAATAAACATTTCACAACACTTGAAAAGAAAATCAAAACAGCTGTAAAAAAATAAAAAATAAAAACAACACAAATGCATCTAAAATCAAGGTAAAGTCACAAGGAATTGTGCCAAAATAAATTAAAAAATCCATCAACAAAATTAAATGCACTACCACTCAGCAACAACATTTGGACATACAAGAAGAGAGATAGTGGAGGAAGAGGGTGGTCGAGTAGAGACCCAGCGTAGTGCCCACTCAATCTTAGTAGCGAAAAAGAGGAACATGTTAGTATTGCATAGACAAAAGAAAAAAAAAACTCAGCATAATTGGACAAACAAGTGCACAAAGTTTAAACAATAAATTTAGTGTAAAGTGTAAACTAATTATGAATTATGAGTTTGCTTCCATTATAGAACATCATCAAGAACATGATTACAATTTGAATTTGGATTCGGAAACTTCAAATGTATGAGCATCTCAAGCTTTTTGTTTGTTCATGATCTCACTAAATAGTCTAGAAAAACAATGGTCCTTAATAATCTGAGTGTCTAATTATTATTAAAATAAATACTGAGCAGGTAAAAACAACTGTCATTATATATTTATTGAAACACACTCATATTTAAATACAGCATATATTGGATGATTAATGTTGATCAATAGGCAGCGTTGGACGACTCCAAGGTCAAGGTGGACAATCTTTTTACAAAAAGATTAAAATTTTCATCTCTGTCCATCATACTGATCCTCACATATTTTGAGCTGTACCCAAATTGTGTTCCAGCTCTGGCCAATATATTGTTGCTTCTGAGAAAAGCTTCGCAATCATCTACTGCTTCACACCTTAACCATGCAAAAGCTGTACGTAATTAAAAGAAAACAATTAATATATAATTAGTGTTAGAATTCTCATATATATGTATATGTTTTCAGTATATATTTACCAGGATGTGGCTCCAAGACCTTGCCAAAGAAGTTGCAGAAACTGGGAGAAAACTCTGGGATACTGAACTGTCCATCACTTTGGTTCACCGCCTCTCTCAGGCGCTTCCACCTTGCTTCCATTTGCCGGAAAGCATACCGGAAAACGCTACTATCTCCTTCTCCGCCTAATTCACCGGCTTGTTCGCAGGTGTCGGATACAGCTTTCAACACCTTGGCTGCTCTGTATTGTGAGTCCTTGGATACACCAATGGTGGTGAGGTCAATGTACCTGGTCATTTTCTTAGCCACCTCCTTGTCTTTCACAATAGCCCAACTAAAACACGCACAAATGATTATAATGCAAACATACATAACATGCGCGGGAACAGTAATTACGTATCCGCTTGCTGATAAATAAATAAAAAGTAATTACGTACCCTATGCGCATCCCAGCATGTCCGGTAGATTTGGTGACGGAGAAGAACATGAGGTCATGGTCAGCCGGAGAAGAAATAGGCGTGTACTGAGGCCAGTAGTATGCGAGGTCGTGCAACAAAATTCCACCACTTCTGTTCACCACTGCTTCCCTGGTGAATCCATCAGGATTGTTGGGAGAGGTCACTAGCTCAATGTACGGCCCGTCTTTCTTGAAACTCCGTGCATCGCCTTCCCATTTGTGTATCCCAGACTTGATGCTGTCTGTGACTAATGGGTAGGACTACAAGTAAATTAACACCGAATTCAATACGTATACTGAATATAATTGATATTGAGCTTTTAACTATCAGTTTAAGTTTTTAGTTTTTAGTTGAGATGTTTCTTTACATAATATCAGACCATTGGTAACTAAAGGTCCCGAGTGCATGGGCCATGTGCAAAGCAAAGATGGGCACGTGAGAAGGCGTGTTAGAGCATAAAACTAATATTGAACCTTCAACTATCAGCTTAAGTTTTTAGCTGAGATGGTTCTTTACAAAATCAATATATGGTGCGCTCAAGATTGAGTACTAACAGTGTAAAACGGGGACTCAGAGACAACGCTCATTGGCTCAGAGGCGTCTTGCGGGACGAGAGCAAACAATGCGGCTTGCAAGAGCTGTGCAGAGCCAGTGCCAACCACAAGGTAACGACCTTCAGTGACAGCATTTCCCACAACTTGATGCAGTCTCACAATCTGGTTCGCCAACTCGGGCTCTAAAAACCAGCAGATCCTGTTGGGATCCGAAACGTAGCTAGTAAATTGCCATCCCGATATCACTACATCGATTTTGTCCCCCATATGCCTCCAGTACCTCTCGTACATGGTCGGGTCGCCACTGCAACAACAATTAATTACGTGAAAAAACTCTAAACACTAAACCCTAACCATTTTACGTGCTTTTTTGTAGCTGCATGCATGCAGTTAGTTCATATATATAGTTTGTGCTTACAGATTGGCATTAATGACTCTGTCACGGCTATCTTGAACGTCACTAGGCTCAGTAATTGCCAGAAAAGAAGGCTGTGGCGGTGTCTCGGTAACATGAATACGAAGTTTCAGAAATAAACTAGCGAGGACACATATCGAGATCGTCACAATAAGGTGTTTCAAAGGGAACGGGTTCTTGAAATTTGCCATGATGTCCAAAAAGTGAACAGAAACAGAGTATTGAATTCAGGTGTTTTGATCAGTTGAGTGAATGTGAGGCAATGAATTTATATTGAAAACCCTAACAAATAGGTTTTGCGGTGGAGACGGTGGAGTCTAGAGTCAACAGATGACGAACAGACCAATCTCTGGTTTTTTGACGGACCGAACCTCTCATGCGGAAACAAAGGTTGCAATGGTGTTGCGAGTTTTGGGAGCATTTGAAAAACTGCTTGGAACTGCCAATAAAATTCATCTTATTTTCAGCAACTACAACTTATTGCTTGATAAGTTAGTCTTGTGTCTTTTGAATTTTGATTATGAAAAGTTTCCAGAATCCACAATTTTGAGCAAAACGGTCTTCATTTTTTACGCGGAAAATGGATACTTAGTCTCTGAATTCAAAATATTTGCTTAAAAATGGGAATGTTATTCTCATATTTATATTAAGATATTTTGTTTAGAAAAATGAATTTAGAATATTTACATTCTTATTAGCCCTGTAGAATAAATTAACCGATAAAATTGTGACTACTACATCTACCGTTTTTGTAGTCAGTAAAAGTTTTCATACGTTTGCGCTTGATTTTCAGAGGGGCGATAGTTTATTGGATTGACAAATAACTATAATTGCGGTCTCTCTCGTTAAGATAGTGAGTTCTTGTTTGATAGTTAGTTAGGTGTTGTTAGGATTTGTAAAGCGAGGACGTAGATTTGCAGTGAGATTTTATATTGGAGTGTGCGCAAGAGGCAATTGGAAGTTTGTAGCGGTTACAAGGAATAAAGAGAAGATAACTGGTAAGGTGGTGGTTCGGTCGGAGACCTCAGATGACCATTCGAGTTTGCTGCTGATTCTGAAGGAAGACCCGGTGGTGGTGAGGGACGGTCGGTAGCAACTTCCACGCGGTCATTTTATGCTTCATGTGCAATCGTTCTCAGTTCTTTGTGCTCTTCAGGTGTATGGGGAAATTTCTAGCTAACGCCTTCGACTTGGTTATTAAGAAAAAAATTATTATTAATTAAAAATTCTTGTATAACTAAATAATTAACTAACAACAATTTGGACTGACAATCCCCTCTCAAGTTTGAGGCCCCATTCATAATTTGTTGGTAAATTAATCTTACATATGGTGTTTATGAAATTAGTTGTGGACTTTGTTATGCAGTAAAGTGTGAGTCCAATTGTCTCAAGGTACCTCTTTATTATTTACTTTGACTACCTTGTTTTGACTATTTTGCGTGCACTATGTATCATTTGATAATCCAAGAAATTCCCCACTTTTGGTTCATTTCAAATTGAGTTTCAAAAGAAAGAATTTGAAAATATCTAGAACTAACATATTTGAGACAACATGATTTTCTATAAAGTTCAAAAATTTGAGCTACACCCAATTATATATTATTCATGGATAAGGTAAAATGAGTCTCAAGTGTTTTACATAAAAGGTGTCATATGGTTGAGTAATCTGATGCAGAATCTTTAAAAGTGGACAATCTGTGTAGAAGAGGATAGAAATTTTCATCCTTGTCCAGCAAACTGACCCTCACATACTTTGAGCTACTCCCAAACAGTGCTCCACCTCTAGTCAGTACCTTCTTGCTTCCCAGCAGAGCTTGGCAGTCATCTGCTACTTCACATTTCAACCATGCAAAACCTGCAATATCCATGCATATGTAACAATTTTTAACTAACTAAACCTAAGTCATTGACATAATAATATTAAAGAATAATTACAGATGACTACCATGTATTCGTCACATTGTAAAAATGTGACAAGTACAAGACAGTGTTTTGTAATTTACTCTAATATTAAAGCGGGTAATTAATTACCGGGCTGTGGCTCCATGAGCTTGCCGAAAAAGTTGCAGGGAGCCGGAGAAAACTCCGGGAGGCTGAACCGCCCCCCGCTTTGACTCACCACCTCTCTCAGTCTCTTCCACCTCGACGCCATTTGATGGAACCCATACCCGAAGAAGCTCTCGCTCTTGCTCTTCTCTTCGCAGCTGTCCGATACAGCTTTCAACACCTTCGCTGCTCTGTGCTGCGAGTCCTTGGACACACCAATGGAGGTCACCACTATGTAATTCACCATTTTCTTGGCAACCTCCTCGTCTTTCACCAGAGCCCACCCTAGTCGCATCCCAGCATGTCCGGTACATTTGGAGACCGTGAACAACATGAGATCATGGTCCGCAGGGGAAGTAATGGGAGTGTACTGTGGCCAATAG
>JAYMTF010004038.1:0-13968 GCA_036897485.1 Pelargonium nanum | reverse complement strand
AACTTTTCGTACCTAATTCGATAGACATTGATTACTGCCTAACATTTACTTTTAGTTGCACTATTTCATCGTGCCTTTGGTTGTTTATATATAGATAGATTGTCTAAAGCTTTTCCCTTCTGGATCTGTTGCTGTTCCTTTTTTTCTATGTGCTCAAACACATGTATAATACATTTAAAGATGCAGATATTTGAAGGAAGAGTTACCATGATGTATTTGACACTCTATTGTTGGCTTCTACTCACATGCTTGAGAAGTATTATTAGATGAAAAACTTTACTGAGTGGCTATGTTTACAGCTCATTGAAGAAGCTGTGTATTGATTATTTTGTCTTCAATTATATTGCAGATGCCGCGTGAACCATTGAAAATGAAGGAGGTACATGTATTGGACTTAATTTCTACGAATTTATAACTTCAACTGTATTTTGTTTTGGTGAGGCCTCACTTTGAGCCCAAGAGTAGAGCTGAATAAGGTTGCATTATTTAAAAAAAAAAAAGGTTGCATTATTTGATTTTTGTTTCTGGTTTTTTGACATGACAGTTTAAACATTCCAAGAGACTCTTGCTTGTTTACCAACTATCTCGAGGGCTGAGGTCCTTGGAAATTTATACTTACGAGCCTTTTGATGAGTTATTGAAGAAATGGATCACTTTTTTTTACACTTAAACTATTCACTATGAAAACAATTTTCGTTATCTTTCGAGTGCATCATTTCAGGATTCAATTGATGCTATAAATTATCAAAAAAAAAAAAAAAAAATTGATGCTACAAGAAAAAACACACCTCTGTTCTTTTCCGATTAATTTTGCTGCCATAATGTGAATTACTTACCTATTGTCATGTTATTTTCTTCTTGTTTAGGCAAATAAAAGAAATTTGAGGACTGAAATGGTATTTCAATTAGCTTAAAAATAGATCAGGATGTCTCTAGTAATGAATATATAACTAATTAGATAAACATATATTTTAAATTTTTCTTTGCTAAAAATGTTTCTCCAAAGTTAGCTAATCATTTGCAATTAGTGGACTAGAAGGTTACCCACAAAAGATGTTGTGTAGTGTTCTGGTACAGTTGTATGGACACTACAGGTTTTCTTGTCAATTGAAGTTGATCACATGTCTCTTTTGGTGCAGTCATATGAGGTGAACTCTAGAGGATTGGAAATTTTCTCAAAGAGTTGGCTCCCAGAAGCCTCTCACCCCAAGGCATTGATTTTTTTCTGTCATGGTTATGGAGACACTTGCACATTTTTCTTTGAAGGCATGTAACTTCCAAGTTAAGGGAGTTAGTAGTAACTAGTAACTAATTTATGGGTTTCGAATGCTATCACAATGGAACTTCAATATATCATTGCGTGTTTGCAGGCATTGCAAGGAAGTTAGCATCGACTGGATATGGGGTTTTTGCAATGGATTATCCTGGATTTGGTCTTTCAGAAGGTCTTCATTGCTTCATTCCAAGCTTTGACATACTTGTCGATGATGTCATTGAGCATTATTCCAAAATCAAAGGTGTGCTAAGTTGTTCTATATTACATTTGGATCCTTTTGTAAAATCCCAAACATTGACATGCTTTTGTCCCATTGAAAGGATTAGGCAAAAAGCTTATCAATAAGCTTGTACTTTTGTGGCCTTGACTACTAAGGAGACAGAAACTTAAGTTTGGTTGCAGAGCCAAAAGCCGATAAAAGAAAAGGCAAAAGCTTAAAAATATCTTTGTACAGTAACTCGTGTCTCAATGTCCACATTTGCACCGGGCGGAAAGTTGAAAGCCTTGTGCATCTCAAACCTGAAAATATTGAAATCTCCAAAATACATTGTTGACTCTTAGGATCAAATCATCATTTTTCACTCTACCAACTCCATTATGGAGTGGTCTTGTACCACATGTTTAATGTCAAATGCTCTTGATGAATGTAATGAGGAACTGCAAGGCCGTAGGGTTTAGGGAATCAATTGTATGACCAAAACAAGAGTATGGTAGAATAACTTCCAGAACCAGAACCAAACAGATGACATGCTTTTGAATCATTTCTTGGTATATCTAATACTGCATCTAAACAAAGGAAACATTATTAGTTGCTGTAGGGATACGAATATGGTTTTTGTTTACATTTAATGGAAACGGTCGGTAAGTTGTGACTTTGTATTATGTTACATTTTCATGTACCAATTCTTTGGGACTCATAGGTCTGCTTAATAATAACTGGACTTTAAGGACAAAGGGCTTCCACATTGTTTCCCTATAGGAGATAATATATGTAGTCTCATAGATGATTTATAAGTGGTCCTATCTATCTTATGGTTGATCTGGATGGCAGAGAACCCAAAGTTTCGTACTATTCCTAGCTATCTCTTTGGTCAGTCTATGGGTGGAGCAGTGGCGCTAAAGATGCATCTTAAACAACCAAATGCGTGGGATGGATCTATTCTTGTCGCACCTATGTGCAAAGTATTTTTTTTTTAAACTTATTCTGTTAAATTGCAAGCTCTTTGTTATTTTTGCTTCCTATTAACTTCAATCTTGTCTAGTTTGCAGATGACTTGGTTCCCCCATGGTTGCTAACCCAGCTCCTGATTGGTATTACTAAGTTTCTTCCAAAGCAGAAGCTAGTTCCACATAAGGATTTAGCTCACGCAGCATTCAGAGATTTGAAGAAGAGAGAGATGGTAGGGTCTTTTAAACTGATCATTTCAAATAATTGATTTTTTCAACTGATTTCATTAATCTAAGCACCCCTTTGATCATTCCCTGCATGTTTCATTTATGCATTATGTATATGTGTGAAACTTTCTTTGTGCATATGTGTAGTCTAATAGCTTAATTATTTTTTCTTCTGTATGCAGGCAACCTATAATGTTATTGCTTACAGAGATAAACCACGCTTGCGGACTGCTGTAGAGATGCTCTACACAACTCGAGAGATAGAGTGCCGTTTGAAGGAGGTGTGTTAATTTCCTGGTTTCTCTTTTTGTCACATTTTATGGTATTTAAATACAATGCACTTTTTTTGTTTGTTTTGTTTTTGTTTATGGCTATTCCTCTCATTTCCTTCTGTTTGTCATTTTCTCTTATGATATCTCCGTGACTCTTATACTACTTGTGTGTTGCTTGCTCTCTCATTAAAGTACCGTAATAGTATGAAATATTAGCGGAAGAAATATTACGGGTCATATGAAGTATCTAGTTCACTTTCTCAAACTTTTGTGGGTCTCTCCCGCCAAACTTTCCCTGAAATCCTAATATTAATTGATCTCAAAATATTCCACTGTAAAGTTCCTACTAAACCAGTGTAGAGAACCAACTCAAATTATTGTTTTGCACGTTGGCCCAAACACCCATGCAAAGGTGGGACTCGACCTTGTGTCCTTTTATATATGTCGCTCTAATACCATATAGAGAACCACCTCAACTAAAAGCTTAAACTGAAAGTTGCAGGCCAAATTTAATTTTTATATATACTTTAACAACCGGAATCTCTATACATCATTCAAAGTTGTCACTAGAACCAGGAAGTTCATTTAAAGAGCTATAGTAGCACTGTAAGGATGCTAATAAAATAAACCTTTTATATACAGGATACGCAAACATGAAGTTTGCAGTTTAGAGTTGGTACTTGGTAATTGATTGACTGATTTTAAACCTTTTTGACAAATCATGGTTTATAAGAAGATTAAGTAACCAAATCTTCAAGTACTATTGATTTCAATAAAACAGCCTTTATTGTTCAAATTGGTGGATCTTTAAAATAATAGAAAGGAAAAGAAGAAGAGGAAATACCATCATTCATTAAAAGATCAGGGTATTTTTTTTGTTCTTCTTCTTCTTCCATGGTTTGCTTAGTCCCTCCTTGCAGTGTGTTATAATATGATATGTAACATGATACTATTTATATTCTTTACCATGCTTATTCATTATTAGGCATTCATATAAAAAATATTTATATTTTTTGTCTTTACTTTGGTATCTACCATCTAAATCCATAGATGTCTAACTTCTTATTCCACACACGTTACAGATTCATTTTAGAGATTAATGTAATGTTCATCAAATTTGAGTTAGAATCATGTTTTTACTATTATGAATCCATCCGAGGATTTGGATGTATAGTATGTTAAAAGAAACTCAAGTAAGAGAATGGAGGAGAAAGGATAGGAACAAGGTTGTGCCACGTGATGTCTTGAAGCATCCTAGTCACACAATAATTGCCATTTGAAACTCTCGTTTTCCGAATAATATGTTTGGAAATTGAATTCTTAAAATATTTGCTTATGCTAGTCGTAAATAATTACTTATAATTGGGGCAATTTTGAAGGTTTCACTGCCGTTGTTGATACTACATGGAGAGGATGATAGAATAACGGATCCATCTATAAGCAAGGCCTTGTACGACCAAGCGAGTAGTACAGACAAGAAGCTTCACATATTTAAAGACGCTTATCATGCTATTCTCGAAGGTGAGACCGATGAAATGATCATTCAAGTTCTCGGTGAGATTATTTGTTGGCTCGACGAGCACAGCAAAAGAAGAAGTAGCTGCTGAGGAACATCCATCCTAGATAGCAATTGTTTCTTGCAACAATAATAAGAGGAAAGTAATCAATTGTGAAAAGAAAAGAAGAAAAAGTGGTGCTATTGCACATGGTAAAGCACATAGTACAATGAATTATAAACATTGTTTGATGTTGAACAATTTAGGTTGATGTACATTACATTACATTTTAGTAGTCAACAATTGGTGGTGTTGCACATGTCATATATATATATATATATGTATATATTTGTTGCTTGTAAGTTAGAAATGAGGAGTGAGGAGCAGTGACGTTTCAGTGTTTTTGTAGGTTGGTTGCTCGCACGTCTCTCACTCTGAAGCAAGACATGACAAAATCTTCATTTAATTTCAATCAAACTCTGATCAGCAATAGACTTTAGTAGTTGTGAATGATTCATAAGAACTTTCCATGTTACTTGTTATTTGACAACTCTACTCCATTCATGAATCAAAAATAAACTCAAGATGTTTATTAGAGGTTCAACTCAACTAAAAGTTTAAAATAAATCAATAATAATAAAAATATATATATAAAAGGGTTTAACTCATTCTCGTTATAACTTTAGAGGGTCCGAGTGAACTTTAGAAAAATGAGAATTTTCATTCTTTTTTGTAACTTTTAAGTCACATGTGCTCCGGTACTATAGTAAAGAATCAAATCAATTTAAAAAAACGTAGGTTGATAATTGAAGTCTTCGTCTATATTTTAGTACTATATTACAAAACTATTTGTGACAGTATATGAGTAGAGTAGCATCAAATCAATCAAAGATATTTTGATTATAAAGAAGTAACAAGGAAATTAAATTGTGAATATGATGATGCTTACATATTTATAGAGAGAGAGAAGACAAGCACCAATATATACACATGGGGTTGTTGGCTGAAGCTGATATACATATCAATATGTTTATAAAAAAAAAAGAAAGATATAGATATCAATATAAAGAGATGCATATGCATGAATGAGGAAAACCTGTATGACCGTTTCGTTTTAATGGTAGATTCAAGGTGTCCTTCCTTCCCAATTCCCAGTTTCAGGGAGGAACACGTTACTCTGTCTGCATCACTTTGCTTTTTTCAAGTTTCAATGTTCAAAGAATGTGTTTATATACTTTATCTCGATTCAAGTAACACTAACTAATTTATTATAAAAAGTGATGATTGTTCATGTATGATAAACTTTCTAAACTAAAAGTAAATATTATATTATTATTAGATAAGAATTAGTATGTAAAATGATATGGCTTCATTAATTTTGATGTGTACCCTTGATTTTGAGGTAATAGAACATGTGACCAAGTGTTGTGGTAGCACTTGTGTTATTGTAAAATTTTTGTAATTGAGATTTCAAATTGAAAATATTTTAAATTGAGTTTTCATTTCAGCACTTGAACTTGATTGATAATAGTCTCCATACCATAAGGTAACACATCTTTAAACAAAATTCAAGAGACCTCTGAATTAAACATTAGGCAAGAGAGTAAGAATATATACCATTGAGAAATAGGGGACGTGAAAAAGAATTATACAGAGAACTTGAGATTTCAAAGTGTGTAAATGACTCAAATGAATTTTAAAAAAGTGAAAAAAAAGATGCATACCTCATAGTTTGATAGGTTATTTGATATTTATGCTAAAAAAAATTCAAGATGTGAGGGGGCGATGTGTCGCGTTGTGATTGGTTGTAGAGAATTGCAAGTGGGTTTTGATGATGCCACACGCTTGTCATGATAATGTGGCATTGTGGTTCATTGGTGACGTGTTGATGATGTCACCATCTTAGAATACTTTAGGCAGTAGGGCCTTGGAGGATACTAGAAGATCAAGTTTAGGAGTTGCCATTGACATACCATGCCCAAAGTCTTCACGCATACTTACCCACGAACGTAATACATGAGTTTGAGATGTTACTAATTGAGAGTGCCATGTCTAGAAATGTTTCAAAAGACCAAACATGCCAACAGTTCGAGGACCTGAGTGGTTCGATGTCTCAAAGGCTTGATTTGGCTCTAGAGGCCTTGGGGATGCGCATATGAGGTTTTACGTGCCTGCAGGTTGGTCCGCGAGGCTTGAAGGTCCCGTATAACACTGTAGACGGTTGACGATCCATGAAGAAGCCCTTTGACAAGTGCTCATGACCTTGAAACCCCATGAGAGGGTTTATGTGGTGTTGGAAGAGTCTTGAAGTGGTACGCGTAAAAATGAGGTCCAATGAGAAGCTTCAGGAGGCGTTAAATGACTCCTAAAGAGTTTGTGAGGATTTATGAGGAGTGTGAGACTCCTTTGTGGGGGTCACGTAAGGGTCCCTACATGCCATTTTTGGAGGGGTTCCAAAGATTGTTTGGATGAGCGACATTGTTTGATGAGGTGGAATTAGGTCTCGAAAGTATCACTAATGCGTCAAGATGAGATACATTAGATAGTGAAGAATCACATGACTAATCAGGACTCTAAAATGGCAAATAAGAAATACATAAAATAATATACTGATGTCCAAAATAATTGTTGAGAATTAATTTTGGACACGAATGATGTTGCTAGTTGAATTAGCTTACAAATACATTTAAACAACATTTGAGTACACATCGCAATGAACAATTTATTTATAAATTTTCATGCATGTCATTTTGTTTTAATAGAAAAGAAAGGGATTTATCTACACATTACGTGACTAACTAAATCTTGCAACTTAACTAACTAAATCTTACCCATTAAATATTTATCTTCATGAATTACTACTAGGCAAAGTGAGACAACTCTGAAATAACAAGAATCTAACTCTAATCTAAAAGGTTTCCTTAAAGAAGGGAAAGGAAAATGAAAAAGATGGGGTAGTGGACAATGAAGATTGATTGTCTATCTGTATTTGGCTTACACTTTCCTAATCCACTACCTCTTCCTTCTTTTCTTGTCTTTTCTCTCCATTTCCTCTTAATCTGCTGCTCTGTTTTCTCCTGATTGATTCTCAGTGGAAACTCCACTTTCAACCCTTTTTTCTATATTACTCAGCGGATGAAGAAGGTGCCATTATTGCTGCTCTCCACCCAAAACCATCATGCCTTTCTCTTCCTCCTCCTCCTCCTCTCTCACCTCCCCCCATCTCTCATTCAAGGTATTTCAAGTTTCTAGCTTTCACTTCCTTTTCAATCACATATTCGATTTTATTTAGTTTTTTTTTTCTTCTGGGTACTTTTTTTGTTGGGTTGGGAAGAATCTTCAATTGAATTTGAAGATGGGTATTTGGGAATCGTTTGGGTAATTGCTATTTTGGGTTCTTTATGGTTTTATATTTAGTTTATTTTTTTGCTGGATCTCATACATGGGCATTTTCATATTTTGTATTCCTTGCTACTTTCTAGACCTGTAAGTGTGATTGATCAGTATACATGTTAGCTCTGTATCTGTGTTAGCACTGGTAGTGGACAAGTTTTATACTTTGGGTAATTGCTATTTTGAGTTCTTTATACTTTTATATTTAGTTAATTTTTTTGCTGGATCTCATACATGGGCATTTTCATATTTTGTATTGCTTGCTACTTTCTAGACTTGTAAGTGTGATTGATCAGTATACATGTTAGCTCTGTATCTGTGTTTGCACTGGAAGTGGTCAAGTTTTATACTTTTGTGTTCCATTTTGGTGGCTCGAATGTCGTGTGCCATAAGCAGATATTATGTATTGCTTGTGAACTTCTCTTACACTTTAGGCTCCTTTTCTTGTAGATTGACTGCTCAAGATCAAGTATAAGATCACAGCTCAGTGTTGTGAGAAATCAAAGGTTTTCCTTTTCTCCCAAAAGTGATAGGACAGAACTTTCTGGTCAACAAAAGAGTGTGGGGGCTGTATTACATGGGGACTGGAGTTTTCTTGGAGGATCAAGACTTAATTTAAGACCAAAACTTACGAGGCCCATTCTGCGTCGAAAAGGAACTGCAGTGCAGGCATCTTGTAATGTTTCTTTTCATCTCTTTTACTGCTTCTTAGTGAGTTTGGCTTTGTTTGGATCCTGAAATACTTGGAAGACTGCAAAAAGAAAGTGTGGAAGTTCTTAAAAAGAGAACTTGACTTCCGAATTTTGCTCACCCTACTTTGCTTTTCCTCTAGTTTTCCAAGATCCAAGCATTCATAGTTTCATGACTTGTGTTTTCATGTTTCTTACAAATTCCCAGTACAAGCGTTTATCTGGTATATATGTACATTGCGAAGTCCTGAAAAATGAACATGTCAGGAAAGAATTAGGATGTCAAGATCTGATAATTTGACACCATAGTTCCTCATCTTTAACTAAATTTTACGTGGAGTGTGAGGAAATACAGAGGAAGAATAATTTGGAAAAATTCGTTGGTAGAAACCAAGATGTGTATTTTGCCTACTTGTGCAACAACTCTGTACGGTACATGCTCGTTTCTTCAAAATTTAGGACTGGAGCCTCATGTTTGCTTGCATAATTACGCTCACTTTAGGCTGGAGACACATGTATTAGAGATCACTTGTCCCGAATGAAAATTTTGAGTGGTTTCTTTGAGTCAAGCTAGTTTGCTAGTGTCTCCACAGAACTTAAATGAGCAATATAATGCAAGACTTCTTGTTTAAACCTTTTTGTCAATAACCAGGTGGTTTAATGGTATTTTCATGCTGTATAAGCAGTATAGGATTATGCACTGCCAGTTTCGTCCAGCTCACTTGACTACTTGAGTAGTGAAAATTTTAGTGGATGTTCATTATCTTGTCTTCCCTCGTGAATGTATTAACGAATGTTCATTATTGTTTTTAACCTTGTTTTATTTTTTCTGGCAGGGCTCACAAGCTCTCAAATAGCAAGCAGCGTTTTTACTTTGGGAACAGTTGCTGTTCTACCATTTTATACTCTCATGGTTGTGGCTCCTAAAGCCGAACTGGTAGGTTTTCTACCAGTGATGATTCTCCTTTAGTTTTTTCACTTTATATTTATGTGGTTCTTTGTCGGATGTACTTAATCTTGAAAACTTTTCTAGTTTTGCATTTACTGCACCTAATGAATTTATACCTTGCAAAATGCAGACCAAAAAGTCTATGGAAAGTAGCATCCCGTACATTGTGCTTGGACTTCTTTATGCGTACCTACTTTACCTCTCTTGGACACCTGACACGTTAAAGTTTATGTTTGCAAATAAATACTTGTTACCAGAGGTATGCATTTAACTTTCATCTATCAATTCAATATTTACATGTTTTCATATTTTATTCCGAAGGAATATTGTATCCAAGAGTTGATTCGCTTGTGTATTGTGTTCAGCTGCCCGGTATATCAAAAATGTTTTCCAGCGAGATGACATTAGCTTCTGCTTGGATTCACTTGTTGGGCATAGACCTCTTTGCTGCAAGGTGTCTCTCTCACCCTCCCAACTCTCCTCTATTCTCAACCTTCTCGCTCTTACTTAAAAATTCTGACTTCTCCGATATTGTGTTTTTATGCAGGCAAGTTTTTCACGACGGCCTACAAAATAAAATCGAGACCCGCCATTCGATTTCTCTTTGCTTGCTTTTTTGCCCCGTTGGAATTCTTACTCATTTTATCACCAAAGCACTGACCACCAATTCCAAACATGGCATGTGACAACAATTCATTGGATTTATTTGTGCCAAGTTGTACTTGTTAGATGCTCCATTTAGTTTGAATGAAATATCATTTGAAAGTGCATCATAATTCCACATATTTGGGTTACAATTTTCTGTTCAGGAATGTGAATAAGGGTTTTTGCTTGTATCCATCAGCTATGGGCAAAAAAAGTCAAAACAGTTGAACAAGAGTAAATTCAAAGTGAAAGAAATAAAATGAAAAATCAATAACAAAAAGTTGTCAATTTTGTTAGATACAAGATCCTCCCAAGAATGGTCACATTACATGAAAAACTATATTAAAATGAGCAAACAAGACACGAGAAGATACGAGACGAAACAAAGGTTTGAAAAGAAGACGATTAGCTCCAATCATCGTATTATGGCCCTCATCATCCTAATAAACCCATCTGTACGATTTGGGAAAATTTCTCTAAAAACCTAGAGAACATGTAGGTACAAGGATTTTCTTTTCAGTGAATAGCTAAAAATTACAAGATGGCAAATCTGACAACATTTGTATGTTCAACAGCAGCAGCCCAACATTTGATTTGTTAATTTGCATTTGCACTTGAGATCATCAATCAATTAGTTCAGGGACTTTAGTTCTCCAACATGCATTGCAAGGTGCTGTGTATTCTTATATGCTCCTGGGTGTGATTACAGTTACATCAACAAAACCAACGGTGCTGCAACAAATGCTGCTAACAAAAATGCTCGTGATACGGATAAATCCAATTGCCACTGCATATGATAAGGTATAACAAGTCAGAAGGTGCAACAAAGTGCCCTCCCACAGCCTCAGGCCGTGAAAACAACAGAGGATGCAAGAAATTTGAGATATTTGAAGAAACACCCAAGTATTTCATTGAAACCTTCAAATGATTTAACACATGCACTGGAGGAGAAACATGGAAGGTTCTAAACACAGATTTTCAGAAATATAAGTCAATTTGATGTTAACAACGTCCTTCCATGATTTGATTTAACTTTGTAGATTATAAATAAATATGTATATATACACATGGTAACTTCATAAGAGAGAGATGACATACTTTAAGTTGGAAGGGATGGCATCTGAAGTTCATCTTCTAAAATGCCATTTGATATATCTGAATTTTGGGAAGAACCTTTCTTACCACGTTCCAAAGATGTGGCCTCGTATATCCCTACACAATTCATTGATTTTTATATATTGGTTATGTCAAACTAGAGGCATAATAATGGCGGCAAAGAAAGCTCTATGAAATCACAAAAAAGAAGAGGCAAATACAGAAATTCACATGACAACCTCTACAGTACAGTATGACATCAATAGCTGAAGAGCAAACAGATTTGTTTCATGCATTCGCTTATGATGATCTTTACCTTTCAGCTGTCTCGCTAAACATTATTAAACCCCTTCACTGTTCTGTTGGCCTTACTGATAGGAATTTCGACTATTGCAAAGAAAACATTGAAAATGTAATAACGGAGAAAGAAATTTACAAAAAATATTCATGCAGTGAATGACTAAGAAGCTATCGTCAAAATTGGCATTGAAACAAACACACACAGACTCGATTCAAGCCAAATCAATAATCTAGCCAAAAGTACATTAATCTACTTGAACAAATATTGGATAGAGCTTAGAAGTGAACATATTACATGGCCAATAATTGACAAATTTATGCCAAACTACTAGATGGCAGATCAATTTGAAAAATCACATGATTCACCATAAGATTCTATAAAGCAAGAGGCAGTGAACTTACATCTTTGTGTGTAAATACATAAGGGAAGGCTTTAAAATCTAATGAAATTAATTAACACACACTCTAAGGTTTGATACCAGTAACTACTTGATGAAGTGAAAAAGGAAGGCAAAAGAGAGGCAATTGGAGAAAGAAACTCAAATGTGTGCTCAACGGAATTTAAATAATGCTACTCTTGTATAACACATCTCCCATGAACAATGATTAAGTCATTGAAATGTGTATCTGCTGTCAACAATCCTTTTAACAAGTTTTAAGATGGAAAGTTAGAACCTGTCTTGATTGAATATCAATTCTCTACAACTCTACATCGAATAATATGTTTACGTAGTGAAAAAGGAGTTCCATACTTACCAAAACCAAGAATTAAGGAGCAAATAAGGAAGCCTGGTAAGGAAAAGTCCATTTTATACACAATCTCCATGACGATGATGCATCCTCCAGCCACCATTAAATGTCTCGGAGAAGAAAAAACCATGTGCAATCTGCACAATAATCAAAGATATTCTAGTTATTTATAATCCTTAATACATATCCTATAGTCATCAAAAGTCAAAACCATTCATATTACAGATTCCGGAAATTAAAAAAAAAAAAAAAATTATCACGACTCCTTGATTGAAATATGTACGGAAGAAAGGAGTAGAGACAAAAGAATGCAGGAGGAACATAAGAACCAGGGAAAGAGCAAGACAGGCAAGTTAAATTATTAATTTAAATTTACATGACAAAACCTAAGTACAGAACCAATTTGTCGTCAAAAATGATTTTCTTGGATGATGTAATCAACATGTAATAATGCCATCAATTACACATCAGCTAGCTACATCACCATGAAGTCCCTATGCTGAACATGTCCAAACACCTTAGGGGAATTTCTCTAAATCTTAAGTGAAACCACACAAACTTTTGCCCTAATAGCTTCATTCCTAATCTTTTTCTTACCACAAATCCAAATAAGCATTCTCATCACTGGCACTTTGAGTCAACTCTTGTAATCCCCTATAAAAAGGGTTTTTTATTCTACATCAATATTAACAATAGCATTAAACATTTTCCACAGTGCTGAAGCAAGATAACTCCGGAATGTTCTATATTTTCTACTACATAAGGAGAACTGCCTTTAATCTCACAATCAGAAATTAACAGGAAGGTCTAGAAGAAATGGAGAGTTCAACAGTTAAATTCTGAACCTAGAAGGGATTAGAGGAATCCAAGTAAAAAGAAAATGGCAAATACAGCAATGCTGGTAAAAATATTTAATCTCACTTTATTAGGCTATTTGTATGATCCCGTTAAGTAGCCAGATTAGAGAGGATGGGTAGGCCTGGAATTTCAAACTGAATGGGCGGTATTCAGTAAAGAGTGGGTACAGACTTCTCGGGTCAGATGTGAATGTTGGTGGAGATGGTGGATTGTGGAAGGTTGTATGGAAAGTGCGGGTTCAATCAAAAGTTAAACATTTTATATGGAATGTTCTGTCAGGGAGCATCCCAGTTTTGGCGAACCTGGCGAACCGTCGGGTGGATGTTGACACTGCGTGCCCGATATGCGGGGCGGGGCGGAAACGGATCAGCACCTAGTTTTAGAGTGCGGGTTTGCCAGAGAATGGTGGGTTTGGAGAAATTTGCTCGGGCAGGTGGCACGATCCTCCAATGGTTTCAACGGATAGTGAGGCGGAATGGCCCGGAGTTGCTGGCGGTTCTATGTTCTATCGCATGGGGAATTTGGAAAATCAGAAATGATGGTGTATGGAATAATTCGTGGGGTGAGTTGGAGGAGTTGGTTAGAATGGCGCACAACGTAAGCTCAACTTGGTTGGAGGCGAGGAGGTTGATCGGGGTCCATTGCCCTCGGCAGGGGTTAGCGTGGTGGGGGCTGGGGGAGGAGAGAGAGGTTTGGGGTCGGAGCGGTGGAGAAGACCGCCCAGAGGTCGGCTGAAACTGAATATTGATGAGGCTGTTTTCGAGGACCGGGGCAGGTGTGGCACTGGATGGGTGGTAGAGGCCGGAACTGCTGGGAGGTAGTGGGGGGATGCGAGGGTGGTGGGAGGGCG
>JAYMTF010004037.1:0-13970 GCA_036897485.1 Pelargonium nanum | reverse complement strand
AATTAGAGAGAGAGAGAGAGGTTAAGGATCCTAAGCCAAGATTTATTTGGATTAGGCTAAGCCATTAATGAGGTGGTGACACCTCATTAAAATTTCAAGATCCGAGCGGGTCGCTCCGCTCCCACAAATTAGAGAGAGAGAGAGAGGTTAAGGATCCCAAGCCAATATTTATTTGGCTTAGGCTAAGCCATTAATGAGGTGGTGACACCTCAGTAAAATTTCAGGATCCGGGCGGGTCGCTCTGCTCTCACAAATTCACTTGGGTGGGTATGAGTGAATTTTAATGTGTTGGCATCATCCCATTGGTTTGACTTAACCTAAACCATAAAATATTTGGCTTAGATTCCTTATTCTCTCTCTATATAACTATTTCTTAAACATTAAATAAGAGAGAATATACAATATATAGATGTTTATATATTAGTAGTACACACTTCATGTATGACTAAATTATTAAGTGAACTAACCCGTAAATTAATCATATTTTGAGAGTGAAAATAAAATGGCGAAAGTTAAAAAAAAAAACACCCGAGCAACGCCGGGTTAAGAAAACTAGTAAAGAAAAACTCAACTGTTTCACATGAGTATAGCACGTGAATTTGTCTAATAAAAATAAAATAAACAAACAATAATATAAGATTTGGATTTGGATGGAGCCATCAAACCATGAAAAGAGATCACTTGCTTCAATAAAAATAAAATTAAATAAAAGAGATCACTTGTACTCTACACAGCCCTTCCCCTCCACGTGAAAACACCGCCCAATCAGCTCGTCCCACGTGCTACAGTGTACTACACGCGCAAAGCTAGCGACTCGAGGACACTCGCAAGAATATAATTTTAGAAAATTATTTAATAAAAAAATAGAAATAGTCATAGAAAAAAACACAAAATTACAAAAAAAATAATTAAAAAAAAGATGTGGTAGTGGTAGTCGATCAAAAAGAGCAAACGAAAGAGAGGCTGTTTCTCTTGGTTTCTCCACCACCGCTCTCTCTTCTCTCTACAGTTTTTTTTTGCCATTTCTTTTTCTATTTTTTTCTCTAGAAATTCCCGAAGAAGACGAGAGGCTCAGGTTTTGAAAGCAGAAGCAGAAGAGATCTAGGGTTAGGGAAGAGCCAGAGGAAGAAGAGAGAGATCTCGATCTGTATCTGCAATTGCTGCTTCAAGAAGACGACGAATCATCGTGAAGATTAAGGAAGATGAGCTTGGATCAGGCGGTCCCCTCCTCGAACGCTCATGGCAACATTGACGAGCAGATTGCTCAGCTCATGCAGTGCAAGCCCCTCTCTGAGCAAGAGGTACTGCATTTTCGTTTGATTTTGTCGTTTTTTCTTCATTTTATGATCTGAATTACGTGTTTGTTTGTGAATCATGTCCGATCGGAAAATGTGTTTTGTGTGCGTGCGAGCGAGCGTATGTGAGTTTTGTAGTTTTGATGGCTGTAGGTGCGATCTGTGAGTTTAGCTGAATTATGTTGTTTTGTGTGCCGATCTGGTGACAAGTTTTGTGATGCTTGTAGAATATTTGATAGATTTGTTCCTTTGTGGAGGATGGATTTCTGGGTGGAGTTTGGCCTCATTTGAAATTGTGCCGTACGAGGCACTTGTAATGGAAGAAACTTAGCTATTGTTCTGATGTGCTGATTTGTAATTTTTTGTTTTCATGGATTAAGATTTCACTTCTAATGGCAACCATATTCAAATATTTTTTGAGCAAAATAAAATATTTGTGATTTGTGTTTAATACAATTCTCATAAGTAACAACTTTTTTAAGCCAAAGGATGACAATGTACCTATATTTGAGAATAATTCATAGATTCCGTTATCTGTTTAATATTCCTTTCAGTTTAATAATTGTTGCATCTCTAACTTTTAGATCGTTCCCTGAAATAGTTATTATTTCCTCGATACCTGGGTATCTCCAAATCCCTACTATTTATGGGACTGACTTTTAGCTTGGTTTTTATCAAGGGAATCCTTTTGGGCACATGATGAAGAGGTGTGAGAGGAGTCTTATTATCTTCACAATAAAGCTACTCGTACTAAAGCTAAAATGCCTATTGTTATTTTTATTGGTAGATAGGATCCTACTTGTAACAAAAGACGGGATGCTTGGGCATGTTATGGTGATTTTTGTTGATCTTGTATTCTCGTCATTATCATCTCTTTAATCACATGACCTATTTTCTGAAGTTGGTCGTTTAGTTTCTTATTTATTTGTAGTTAGGAAGGGAAACTCTCTTCAAAGCATTTTTGGAGGTAGTAAATGTTCATGACTATGTCTTCACATTGGTTTTGAAGTTGTGAATTCAGATGGTTCACGGTTGATTGATTGGTTTTGACTTGAGAGTGTTTTTGATTGAGGATCTTGTGTATGAGGCAGATGCTACCTAACTTTGTTTTTTTAACAAATCATGATGAGGTGGAATATTTGAAATACCACCTTCATTGCCAATATGGGATTACTTGTATGAATATTTTGCAAGGCTTCTGTCTTACTCTGGCATTATGTGGATTTCAAATTCAATTATTTCCATGTACTGTTTAATTTTCTGCTAGATTATGAGATTGGGGAGTTTATGTTCGCTTATGCATGATGCAAGCAGATTGAAGACCATGTGGGGCTTGTGAGCAATGTTAAGAGAATACACAACTGTTTTATGTACATATATATATATATATCAGAATTTCTATATTCTATGCATCAACTTTCAATTTATAGCATTTTTAATTCTTTACCCTACCTCATTTTTTGTCGATTGTATTCCAAATGGATTCTTCGCGTTGTTTGGGCCTGGAGTTTAATTTTAATCTAATATGCATATTTCTCTTTCAAGGATACAAATATATTTTTGCTGACCCTTTCCCTCCCGATATAGGTTAGGACGTTGTGTGATAAGGCGAAGGAGATTCTAATGAAAGAAAGTAACGTTCAGGTGTGCCTCAATATACAATCTTTTCTTCTTTTAATTGCTATTAGCTTATTGCTTGCTGTTTAATGCTTTTCTGGTAGCATTGGATAAGGGAATTTCTTGAAAATTACTGTTCATCACTTATCAGCAGAAGAGTTATTTTATATTAAGTCTCTTAGGCCTTAGCCTTGCCTTATGGATCACGTCATTATTCTTTCTTAATTTTCTTGTGTCATAAATGTTGTGGGCTTACTATGTTTTCTGCACTGCAGCCTGTGAAAAGCCCTGTAACAATCTGTGGTGATATTCATGGACAATTTCATGATCTTGCGGAGCTTTTCCGCATTGGAGGAAAGGTATTTGTCCTGTACGAACTGATTTTAATTTGATTGATTATGTACTGGTAGTTGCTAAATGTATGGTGATTCAAGAACTGCTCGAGATTGATACATCGATACTAATCATGCACTGAGGGTGGAGGTTCTTCCAAAGAGACCTGTTCTGTTTGTAGTCGGTGTGGCACATGTTTTATCACACATTTTTTGTTCCTAGAGTCTAGATATTTGCTGTGTTGGGGATTTCTGTATGAGAAATTAAGGGCTGAAGAGTTAATAAATTCGAATTAAAAGGCAGAAGTAGCTAACTAGCTATTCATATGATAATTTACTTGCACTAGGTTTTTTGTTCTACATTTTTGAGTTTTATACTTATAAAAATAATCCAAGGGGTGTACTTATGTGGATTTCCTTTTCCTTTCTTTTTAAGTATTAGTCCCTTCATTTTTTCAGTCTCAACATTCCTGGAAAAGTGGAACAATTTTACTTGGTGTTCACATATAAATTGGGTCTTTGTTTAACCTTCTCTTGCATGTTATCTATCTCGATTTCCAATGTTTATATCATTTATATTGATTATTATCTTTCACAGTCAAACTATTCATTTCTGGTGGTTATTTTGTTTGGTAGTGTCCAGATACAAATTACTTATTTATGGGAGATTATGTTGACCGTGGCTATTATTCAGTGGAAACCGTAACAGTAAGTACGCATTACTATTTCCTTCCATGCTTTGATATTTTCCAAATGAAGCATGCTAGTTTCATTTTGGATCAGTTTAATAGGACTTTATTTTATGCACTTTCAATTAAAATGAAATGGACATAAATTGCAATATTGTCATTTAAACCTTCAGGAATAAAAAAATGCTGAAAGTGAAATCTTCACGAAAATGAAAAATAAGATGGATAAACCTTCAAAAGTAAACTAAACCAATGATTACTCATATTTTCAGCTTCTAGTGGCCTTGAAGGTGCGTTATTCACAAAGGATTACTATTCTAAGAGGAAACCATGAAAGTCGTCAGGTATACATATAAATTGAATTTTTATGATATTATTACTTCTCTATCATCATTGAAACTGCAGTGATCAATCTGTCTGGGAAATTTCTTTAGGTTAAAGGATTCTGGTCTTTAAAATTTAAATTGCTCTCTATTAAATCAGTCATGCTGATCGTTTTCTGATGTTACCTGATTGCAGATCACTCAAGTTTACGGATTTTATGATGAATGCCTACGGAAGTGAGTCTCTTAGTACCTGTAGTTTACAAGAGTTCGGTCTTCGTTATACATAGATGGGCTATATGTTGTTGCCTGAAGCATTCTACATCAATGTGTAAGGTTTGATAAACAGGTGTTCATCAGGATTATGATGACTAGCACTTGTAAAGCACTCTGGCATGAACAAGAAGTGCTTATAGGAATTGGATTATGGAAATGAAGTGTCCGAAATATGCTTTACCAGTTTGTAGTATAATAAAAAAGAGATGACAAATCGAGCTCGAATATTTCAGTGTGTTTTTGGTTATAATAACTAAATATAGGTTGGCTTTAAGGAAATCATTTCTATCATTGCATGCAGAGGTATATGCCATAAAGTATATTTCAATTGGAAATTTGGAACTGCTCTATTGAAATTAAGTATACATCTATGCTTTTCTTTCCACAAACTTATAAGATAATTCATTATTGTTTTTACTTGCAGGTATGGCAATGCTAGTGTTTGGAAGACATTTACAGATCTTTTTGACTATTTTCCATTGACTGCACTGGTTAGTGTGCTTGTATATTCTCTTTTGCAGTGCCTCAGAAGTCTTGCTTGTCCAAAAAAATTCTCCCTCTCTCCCAAAATGAGTCTTGTATTCCTTTTTGGAAAAAAATTGAGAAGTTAGGTAGTGTTTTACATTCCCTCTTGTACCCATATGTGGATGTGTTGTAACTCGTAACAAACTCAAGGGGTTCTAACTAATCTTTACTAGTATATTATTAATAATTTGTCCATAACTAACTTCCTACATAGGAAATATGGCACTCATTAAGTCATTTTGGGACAGAAATGTTGTGGAAAGGAAAGAAAATACTCATTTGGGATGAAGGGAATAACAAAATATAGAAAGTAGAATTTTCGCTTTGTGTGCATTTCATCAGAGTTTGTGGTGTGGGCAGGGACAACCACTTCCTTTAAGAGCAAAATATAGAGGCAACTTGAAAATAGTGTATAATTTGCTCTAAAGAAATTAATTATTACCTTCGGAATGATTCTGTTTTCTGTGAGGGCAAATATCCTGATTGTAGCATAACCTTCACATTCATCATCATAGTCTAGGGACCTTTTTACTGCCCTGGTCTCCTATACACTTTGTCAGAGGACCAACAAAAGCAGTTGTATTTTTCTTGCTGATTGAAGTTCCTTTATATAAAGCAAATGCTTATGGTGCAAGAGTTATATAGAAGGAAACTGATATCAGGGACGGACTGCCATGGGATCTATGTATTTTCAAAAAGGATAAGAACAGTTTTTTAGACCTAGTAAATTTTGGACAAAGATCTGTTTGGCATCTGCAGATTTCAGTTCTTGAAAAGAATTTTGCTAATACTGTATTTTGATATCTAGGCTTTCAGTTATGACATTTTGTTTATGGTTTTCAAAGATCTATTATTTTTTTTGTGCATTTAGTTTTCCAATATGCAATGCCATTATTTTTGTTGATACTCATTACTAATGTTGACATTTTTTGGTTCTCTTTTGAAGGTTGAATCAGAAATATTTTGCCTTCATGGTGGGCTGTCTCCATCCATTGAAACCCTTGATAACATACGTAATTTTGACCGTGTTCAAGAAGTCCCTCATGAGGGGCCCATGTGTGATCTGTTGTGGTCTGACCCTGATGATCGCTGTGGTTGGGGAATATCGCCGAGGGGTGCTGGGTATACCTTCGGTCAAGTAATCATTTCTGCCCTTTCCCCTCCTATATTTTAGCCAAAACTGTCTAGCTATGCCAGTTTGCTCATGTGCATTGTTCTTGCAGGACATATCTGAACAATTCAACCACACCAATAGCTTGAAACTGATTGCTAGGGCTCACCAGCTGGTTATGGAAGGATATAACTGGGGTCATGTCAGTATTTTGTCTTTATTTGGAATGACACTTGTATGGATGGTTCATTTAACTAACTACACATCTCATTTTGGCAGGAACAAAAGGTGGTTACTATTTTCAGTGCACCAAATTATTGTTATCGGTGTGGAAACATGGCATCAATTCTAGAAGTTGATGATTGCAAGGGCCATACGTTCATTCAGGTTTGTCTCTTATCTCTGACTCCGATTATGGCAAAATTACCTTTGCCAAAAGGGCATAAATATATGAAGCTTGAAATTTTTGAAATGTTTGCACTTAACAGTTTGAACCGGCTCCAAGGAGGGGAGAGCCAGATGTAACCCGGAGAACACCAGATTACTTTCTATGATGTCACTGTTATTAAATTGCCGAATTCCCAACGGCCAATGCTGCTAGCTGCTTTGTTGTGTAATTGGATGGCAAAAGCGAACAAGTTGGGGAGGTTTCAAATGATTTGAGTTACTGCCTTGAATTATGCTCGAGTTTCGGCAAAGAAGCATGTAGCTGGTGACTTGTAGCGAAAGTGTACCCATCATTTCCAGCCTACTATGTGCTGTCATTGATTTCTTCATTGTTACTTCTTTTATCTCAATGTTTTTGTCCATTTTGTTTTATGTAGGAGGGTTGTTTTCATGGTTAGGGGGGGCTTTGTAGAGAGAGAATGAGTTCTTTTTTTCTTTCTTTTAATGGGTTCTTAATTTTACCCCTTAGACCAAACTTCTTGTTAATGTTCTCTCATAGATACTTATATAATATTTATAGTATTTTTTCCCTAATCATTGTATAATCGGTTTGGTTGTCAACACCTCTAATTTCTCAAGTCTACTATCAGATTTGTAGAAAGAAGAGTCTTCAGGTTTGTGCTCTAAAGAGTCTTTAGATTTGTACGTTTAATTTTTTTTGCAGAAGCTAATTGTTACGTAACGTCTCTAAGCACATGCAAAATTGCAAATCATAGCGTTGAGCAAGAATAAACTGTGCTTGAGCTTGCTTCCCATAGGACAAGTAATTTGTACATTGCTCAAACCATAGGAGGAGGAGAATTTGGATTTGTAAACTTGACAAATAAATTGCTTTTAAAGGGGGGTCAGCTATACTGTAACACAGAACCCTCACAAATTTAGTATAGTATTCACCACATAATTTTCAGTGCAAGATCAAGGTAGGTGGTGCTAGAGATCTAGTAAATGCCAGAGGCAACATAAGAAACTTCTTGGTCCTCCCAACATAAGCTCTCTTGTTCAAGTTATCATAGTCATTGTCCTCTATTGCATCCAGGATCTCCCTGTACAGCATCAAAGATGACCAAACCTGCACAAACCCAAAACCATTAACAGATTGAAAACATTACTTATTTGTCAAGGTTGAACTTGAAGGTGTCTCCGAGAGCGTACCGGCCAGCGACTATCCTTGTCTAGATGTGAAGCTCCCACCTCAGCCAGGTTGAAGTAGAACCTTGCCCTTGTTATCTGCTCTTTCATGAATTCCCTCCACCCGTCAGTCACCTTGAGCGCGAAAATATCCTCGTCCCCCAACCCGAACTGCGCGAGTTCATCTTGCGGAAGATAAACTCTCCCCCTCGAAGCACTGACATCAAAAGGATCAATCATTACAAATGTTAGATTTGGTTTGAAATTGAATTGAGTGTAATGAAACCAGTTTGGTGAAGTTACTCACTCCTCTCCCACATCTCTAAGAATGTTGGTAAGCTGATTCCCAATACCCAAGTAGAGAGCAGCATCATATACACATTGAGCTGAAACTGAAGAGTCTGGTGCAATTCCCATAACTGGAACACTCATAAGACCTACTGTGCCAGCCACATAGTAGCAGTAAAGATAGAGCTCTTGGAAGTTCTCGTACCGGCATTTCCTAGTGTCCATCCTCATGCCCTCTATCATGTCCCTGAAAGGCTGAGACAAGAACATACTATTTACAAGAGAGGCTTGAAATGATTTGTTTGTGTAGAGAGCCGATCTTGATTCATGCATACCTTGATGTCCAAATGGAAGTTGGAAACAGTATGAGTGAGTGCAGCATCAAGCATGTCATAGGGGCGTCCGTCGAATATTTCTTCAAGCCTCTCTTCCCACCTATCAAGAACTGCAGAGCTCATATATGCTGCATTAGGACCATCCACCAGCTCATCTGTCCTCCTGCACCAAACTGTTGATCAAACATTAGTTTCTTGTAGACTAAAGGGTCTAAATAACCAATGGGTCGTGGCTCAGTTGGCAACGCAGACTGAGATTGTGGGAATAGCTCTCGGGTTCAATCCCCATTAAACACACCTATGGGGAGGGGTGAGGAGCCTTAACTGTGACTAAGCCCCAAGCAGGATTAAACCTGTGGTTTGCACACAAAAAAAGGGTCTAAATATGTTCCAAAACCATCCATTTCTTACCATAAATTGCCCATATTGCTTTCTGTCTCTCCTCTGTCATCAACAAAGTTCCTGTATGATCAAGACAACATAGAAAACATCAATCTTAGCCTTGAAAACAAGAAAAAGAAACAAAAATGAATCAAGAAAATCAAGATACCTAGATAGAAGGTCTTGGCATATTCTGCACATATGTCCCTACAGTTTGCATAAGCTTCTTCGAGGAACCCGGGTTGGAACTTAGGCCTTGCACAATCATCTTTGATGGATGTGCCAAAGAGGTTGGCCTGAGACTGTCTCTCCACAATCTCTTGTACGCGAAGATCAGCGAGAGGAATGCCTTGTTTAGACAATCCCGGGAAGTTGAGCTTCGTTGGCGTCGTGGGAGCTACAATACTCACTTCAGCTCTTGCTGCTCTCACATTAATAAACCTTGGTTGGGACACCAATCTGCCATGCTCTGCTCTGATCAAGCAAGGCTTGCTTGCAAATGCAAATGAGGAAGGCATTGCTGAGAAACTGTTGCTGTTGTCAATGGCACAAAGTTCTTTATAAAAGAGTCCATTCTATCAATGTCCTATATTTATAAATTACCACAGACTAAAACCACCAACCACAGCTCATTGTTGTTGTTATCAAAATTGGTTCATGAGACTGAATATATCTTGCAGATGGCCCACTTGATAAACAAGGCTGATCCTGCTAATTTTAATACATTTGATTGGAATAATATCAGCACAAACATTTTTAATTGTGTATTTAAATGACATGAACTACTTGTTTATATATATAAATATATGTCATGTTTTGAATGATAGAGATATAAATATATTTTAATTTTAAGGAGGGTATGGTTGATGTTGGGTGGCAAGAAGATGCTGATTTGTCAGTTTATGAGCATTGTTATCTATGAATTATGCAAAGTGTTCTCTTGTTGTTTTGTTAGGTTGAGAAAAGAATCTTGATCTATTTGGATGCCCTATTCTGTTTCACATGTCTTGTTTTTATTAACTTATCTTCTCTATAATTCATGTCTCTTTCTGTGTTTCCAAGTGGATGTAACTTAATGGATCATTTTGAGGTCCTTTTCACTGACTTAACTAACATGTGAACTCTAATTAACCTTCCAAGGTAATCAAATTCTTTACAATTTGTAAATCTTTCTTTTACTATCTTCCTGTGAATGCACACAAGGACTCAAATCTTTGAGAAATTGCCTAAATTTGAAACACCAAATAATCCAAATCCTTAAATGACACAAGGGTTGTAACTATCAACAATCATGCTCAGTATAATATTAAGTAACAGTTCAAACCAGTTGCTCCAAAGACCAATTGGGCATGAACATCATCAAATGCAGAAAGTGAAAGCAACAAATACAGACACAAGAAGATGTGAACAAGTGGTATTTTCTCAATCATATATATGTATGTATGTACGATAACGAAACACGAACAATTGGCATGTTTCTTCGTATGCAGCAAACAGTAAGTGTCTATACAACAACTTTAGATGTTTATTTCCTGTATCTTCAAACAAACTGACATTTTCTGTTCTCTCCGAGTGTTGAAACAAAGAAGGATGCATTACTTGTTCGCCTTTACATCAGTTGGTAAGGGCTTAACTGCAGCCAGCACCACAGCAACTTTACATGCAAGAAATCCCATCATCCCAACCACAACCTCTGTCGGAGACAATACCCGAGGAACATCTCCAGACCCGAACTTCACTGCCAAACCAGCAAACCCTATTGCAAGTGCCAGGATTGATATTGGACTTTTGATACCACTCAACAATTTATCAAAAATCCCTCCCGTCTCTCTGGATTTCAACTCTGCGACTGGTAGCCCATCGACAGACCTTTGCAACAGCCATAAGTATAAAAAGCCACCAACCCCGCCTGTGAAGAATGCAAAGCTAACATTTTCCCCAGCTGACACGAATAGTATTGTTGTGCCAACAGAGATTAACATGGCATCATAGAACAACAATGAGAACTTCAAATCTGCATATTCCCTCATGCTTTCTTCATTTGATACATTGCTATTCAAGAGTGAAGTTGACAGTGGAGGGCTTTTACTCAACAAGGTAGAGGGATCAGCCTCGAATGATTCGGAAGTGAGGCGTGGTCTAAGTTCCACCATGGATGTGTCGCTTCCCTCTCCAAGCAAAATATCCTCAACTTCAAAGTTGTACTGGCAAGCAACATATTGAATAGCTTCTCCATTATCTTCTTCAAATGAAGGCTGAGAATCACTAATAACAGTTAGGTTCAGACCTCCTAATCTCCATTGACCTGACCTTCGAAATTACAGAAAAAGTAAAAAAGAAATGATTTAGTGTAGGACCAATCACAATCACTATCTGAGTAAGTAATGTTAATCTTCCCCTTCAAATATTGAAAATGGTGCGTCTATGTTATACAAATCATCGGTAATTTGCATAAAGAGTGCTCAAAGTAGGATATAGACATACCATGTCTGCAAAGAGTATTTTACATCTTAAAAAGGAAATGAGTGGAAATATTCCAAATGCAAGTCACTTTAATGCATATGGATGTTTATGTGGTTTCTACCATACCCTGCCTGGACATTGTTTGCAAGAAAACTTTTGATTCTAGAAGAAACTAACCTGACTCAAGACTGATCCAAAGGGCTACAATTCTTCCAAGTTTGGATCCCTTGAAGGTGAACTCGTCAACAGAACCCATTTGGAAACAGAGTTTGTCAGGATCAGCCATACTCTCTGATTCTATAGGGCAAGCAGGTATCCTCTGTAATATTGAGTCACCATTTTCATCTATCAAGCAAAGGAGTATGCCTGAATTTACGTCACTCAAACTTGAGCCATACAGTCTGCTTGTTTGAAGTTTAACCATATATAAAGAGTGAGATTTGCCCAAATTTAAAGACGTAACTTTCTTTTCTAGCGAGGTTTCTGTACATATTTTCACTTCTGAGGCTGGCAAAAGACGTGAGGGTTTTGCATAATCCTGAAAATCTGAAGCATGATACTCAATTATTCACTATTGAAACAAAGTAATCAATGTAACAGGTAGATCTAACGCCAAAAGGTAACAAATTTATTACTTTGCCAGGATATGTATGGCAAACTTCTATAATACGCTGCTATATATATTACTACACTCGACGAAGCACGGATACGGGTACGAGTACCCAATACTGTGAGGTGGTACGACCAATTTCAAAACGCTTTGTTACGGATTGTAGAGAGTACTTACAATGAAAAAATAAGATACATTAAAACGCATACTAAAAATAATAAATCATACGGTTATTGAGATATCTTTTCTCAAAACTATGCATAATAGGGTATATTCGAACACAAATTAAAATGATATAACAAGACTTTCCACTTTCGGGTATTGAGAACTAAATATATAGAGTGTTCAATATTTCCAAAGGTAATATCTTTTCTCAAAACTATGCACCAAGTTCATATTCTTCTTAGAAAAGGATCCAAATACCTGACCAAAAAACACTGTTCACTTGTGCAGGTATGTAATCAGCCGTACCCAAGGCATTGTACCAGTACTAGCGGTAGCCTCCATGAAGGACCCATGCTTCATAACGTGTTTTCTATTACCAAATGATTTACCGTGTATGTAATACCACCATTCTTCATAAAAAATGGATAGTAAGGATGCAAACCCAACGTAGTTTATAACAAATGCATAGTCCACCAAGAGGCTTGTTGCACAAGTAGTCCAGAAACATGGCAGCACAACTTGCTAGTACCCGTCAAACTTCAACCTAGATGGTGATATGACTTCTAATGTGGAACAAAATTTCAACTTTTGGTTAAGGGTTGTATGGAAGTTATGTTTTTTTTTTTTTTTTTGAAAGAGTATGGAGGTTATGTTAGACCACTTTTATGGTACCAAATTGAGAATCAATTTTTTTGTTTTTGTTTTGTATCATAGCTATAGGGTACTTATGTTGGGATATTGGCTTTGAGAAACTGTCATACTATGAGAGAGGAATAGCTTTGAAGACTTAAGATGTCATTACAACTCAAAGTTGATTGTGCATCAAAAAGAGGTGTGTAGCTCCATAATTAGAACTATATTCATTCTACAAAATTAATTGAAGCATAAACGAAGTGCTATAACCTATACAGTTTATGTATGTGTATGTATAGTAAGAATCCAGTAAAGCTGAAGCACAAAGCTTGACGCTACAATGTCTCACTCTATAAAATAGCAAACAATAACATGATTTTTTATTTCCCACATAAGACGCTTATTTCCCAGCAAAATTATAAATCCAATAAATAGTTAACTTGAAGAGTGATTTAACAATCCAGCTCACTACTACCATAATTAGAACCAAAATTTCAGTAACTTAACACAAAAATATGATCATCAATAAATTTCACAGCCACTATCATATATATACATAAAAAAAATAAAAAATCGGAACCCACCTTTTATTATCTTGTGTGGATTAGCAGAAATGAATTCAAATATCAGGGAATAATTAAAAATCGTTTTTTTAGCTTCAAAAAATTGATTGAATGAGAAATTAAGCAATAAAACAATCACGTATTAGTTTTCATATATTTTTTCTTGGGTTATTCAGAGACCAAACAAAATCAGAGATGGATTTGGAACAAAGATACCTTGAAAATCAGATCGTTTGGAGTAAATAGGAGCAATTCTTGAGGCGGTCCGAATTGGGTGTCTTGTAAATTTTCGCCTGAAGCTGAAGCTTTGATGATGTGGTGCAGTTGCCAAAACTATTTGCCTCACACACACCGATGATTCCATCTCTGTTTCTGCAACTTTCCGTTTACAATTTGCATACGAACTACAAAAGATACGTATGGGAACGGTGTGTACAGTGAATTTGATTTGCTTAGTGACCAAACCCTGTTATAATTAAATACTGTGTGTATGATTTCATCTGCGTTTGTAGTCCAACGGTTAGGATAATTGCCTTCCAAGCAATAGACCCGGGTTCGACTCCCGGCAAACGCATTCTATTTTGATTTGTTGATTGTCTTTGCTGCTATAAGCATTAAAGATGTGCTTTAGTATTTGACTTCTTCTTTTTTTTTTTTTTTTTCTTTTTTTCTTATAGAACTAGAAGTGTTTGACTATTTGAAACTATCACAAAATCACATTTTACCTACTTACTAGCAAAACATCCCGTGCGTTGCACGGGATAGTAAATATTTATTACAAATTTATCC
>JAYMTF010004036.1:0-13976 GCA_036897485.1 Pelargonium nanum | reverse complement strand
CTTCAAGGCCCCCCACCGCGCCACCGTCCACCCCGGCCGCCCTCCCTGCATCGAGCTCCGGCCCCACCCGCTGCGGGAGACGCAGGTCGGGAAGTTCATGAGGAACATTGCTTGCGCGGAGGCTCAGCTCTGGGCCGGCCAGGAGAGCGGGGTTAGGGTTTGGAACGTCGACAAGGCGTACGATCCAGGGTGTGGGATTGGCGGTAGGGTTAGGAGAGGGGACGAGGATGCGGCGCCGTTTTATGAGTCCGTCAACACCGCGCCTACCTTCTGTTTGATGGCTGATGTTGGGAACAAGCTGGTTTGGAGTGGGCACAAGGATGGCAAGATCAGGTCCTGGAAGATGGATCAGACTTTTGATGGCACTCCCTTTAAGGAAGGGCTCTTGTGGCAAGCCCATCGACTTACTGTTCTTTCCATGGTTATGACCTCCTATGGTAATTACTAATTACTATACTATAGCTTCGTAAATTCATTTTTTCCGTTAATTACTACTTGAGTAAATGGTTTCAGACCTCTTGGTTTGGTCTCATTTTTAGAGTTGGTCCCCAATTAAAGTTTTGACTTGTTTTGATCCTTGGACTTTTCATTTTGTTTAATTTAGTCCACACGACCTGTTGCAGCCGGTTGATGTTGCCCACGTAAGCCTTAACCTCCATGTTGACTCTCCACGTCAGCCCGAGTGTCCACGTCACTATTCCACATGGAAGACCATTGTCCACGTAAGCCTTAAACATATGTGGCGTTTGGTCTTCCATGTGGGACCATTTAACCCAACTCTAAAAATGGGACCCGTCTAAGGGACTTGGAACCATTTAACCCTTACTACTTGGTTTTGGTTAATTTAGACTTTTAGAGCATGTTGCATTTGAAAAGGAGCTACAGATTTTCCAACAGAAGTATGTATTTTCAATTGGAACAGAACCGGTGTTTTCATAGAGTCTGTAATCAGCTTACTTTCGCTTTAATTCATCCTTGCTTTGATTATTCCAGGTGACATATGGTCAGGCTCTGAGAATGGTGTTATTAGGGTCTGGCCATGGGAAACCATTGAGAAATCTCTTTCGCTCAAACCCGAGGAAAAACACATGGCTGCGTTATTAGTGGAGAGGTCTTGCATTGACCTTAAGAGTCAAGTAACCGTTAATGGTAACTGTATGATATCTTCTTCGGACGTCAAGACGATGCTATGCGACCACGTTAGAGCAAAAGTTTGGTGTGCTGGATCTACATCGTTCTCACTGTGGTATGCTTTTACTTCCCACATTACTTATCAAGTTTCTTTATCGCAGTAGTTCGAAGCTCTGAGATTTTAGTCTCAGAGTTTACTTGTAGAAAAGCTTAGTTTTGAAGCTGATATTTATTTGCAAGTGATAGAAAAGTTTATATTTTATTTTTACAACAATTATAAAATAGTAGTTTCCATGTTAATTGCTCTGTTTAATAGACTTTAAACCTTGTATGAAGTCATTATCATTAATTAAGTACATGCAAGCTTAAGAATACCCTATTTCTCAAATTTCACCGTTTCAAAATCATAGATTTCCATATGGAAGGCATTGTTTATGGTGCATCATTACTTTAGTTGACTTCATCTAATCAATCATGATTCCTGAGAGATGGTTATTCGACAGGGATGCCCGTACAAAGGAACTTTTGAAAGTATTTAATGTGGAAGGCCAAACGGAGAATCGGGTGGATGCGCCACCACCACAAATGCCAGATCAGCAGCCAGTAGAAGAAGAGATGAAAGTAAAATATGTTTCCACAACGAAAAAGGAGAAGTCCCCGGGCTTTTTGCAAAGATCACGTAATGCAATAATGGGAGCTGCAGATGCTGTTCGCCGTGTTGCAACTAGGGGGACAGCCTCTTTCCAAGATGAGGTAAAGAGAACAGAGGCACTAATGCTTGCTCCAGATGGAGTGATTTGGAGTGGCTGTACAAATGGCTTGCTTGTGCAGTGGGATTCAAATGGAAATCGTTTGCATGATATTAATCTCCATCCATGTGCTGTTCAATGTTTCTGCACTTTCGGGACACGAATATATGTAGGTTATGTGAGTGGCATTGTTCAAATAATAGACCTTGAGGGAAATCTTATTGCAGGATGGGTTGCTCATAGCAGTCCTGTGATTAAAATGGCAGTTGGAAGTGGTTATATATTTAGCTTGGCTACTCATGGTGGTATTCGTGCATGGAACGTTGCATCACCAGGACCTATTGACAACATAATACGAACAGAATTGGCTACAAAGGAAAACACCTACATAAAAAGAGACTGTGTCAGAATTGTAGTTGGGACATGGAATGTTGGTCAAGGAAGAGCCCCTCAGGATGCTCTTAACTCATGGCTAAGTTCTGTTGCATCAGATGTTGGCATCATCGTAATTGGCTTACAAGAAGTAGAGATGGGGGCTGGTTTTCTTGCAATGTCTGCAGCCAAAGAAACTGTGAGCTCTTTTTAACTTTTCTACCTGATGTTTTGTACCCTTGTTTATTTCTATAGTTTCTTTCCTATTGATATCATTTTAAATTTCCCGAACAAATAGGCTTGAAAATTTGATTTTAACTATAGGAAGAAGTCTGTGTTCTGTATTTAGAGTTCAAAATGTTTCCTGCCAACTTCATAGTTTCTTGGTGTTTTCAATCTACTGATCTATTTTCTTTGTCACATTTTCACACTGTAGAAGTAACTTATGATTAGAAAAATGTGGATAGTCTTAGTCAAGCTTCTGCATCTCAGGAGACGAGTATTGATTGTGCTATGTGACTTTTGTGTATCTGGTTGGCATATATGAAGAAACTAAGTGAACTAATTGTTGACTATTACATTTAGTCTATAAGTAGTTATTTGAAGATATGAATCCCATATATTTATTTATGCTTTATTACCTTTCTGAATCTCAAAGTCTTCATTCAGTTCTCCCGTGAAACATTTATAAAATGTATTCATTGGATTCAGTAATTCTTGATCTGCCAATAGATTTATCAGTAACCTCTATTAACGCACGTTTCTCTCTTGCATGGCTTACTTTACCCTATATCAAATTTGTTTTGTAACATCTTCAAAACATTCAAAATTGAATCCTGAATAGCTCTCCTGAATCATGAATATTTATGCTTGCACTTGCCAAATATTTTTCTTTCAGTTTAAGCAAAAAGTATCAGTCTCATTATGAGAAGTGACAATCACGTTGCCTCACAAAAATTTGAACTCTCTCTCTCTCTCTCTCTCTCTCTCTCTCTCTCTCTCTCTATCTATCTATCTCTTTCTCTTCGTGTGTACTTTTTTTCTATATTACATATTTTGAACAGTTTTCTTAATTCTTTCATTTATAGGTAGGACTTGAAGGGAGTTCTGTAGGACAATGGTGGATTGACAATATTGGAAAAGCCTTAGAAGAAGGAACAACTTTTGAACGAATGGGTTCCAGACAATTGGCTGGATTGCTCATATCTCTCTGGTAAGTAATTGTCTTGAAAGGATATTTGTTATATATTATTTTAATGTCTCATATTGTCTGTGCACATAACAAATCTGCTCTCGTCTTTCCTTTTCTCAAGTCTCTAAATCAGAACCTCCAACAGTGAAATATATTTGTCCCAACTCTGTTCAGTCATTCGACCCAAAAATAATGCTCTTTCTCTAATATAATCCATTGCTATTGCTCACTTAGGGTAAGAAAGAATCTTAGAAAACATGTTGGGGACATTGATGCTGCAGCAGTTCCATGTGGCTTTGGTCGCGCAATTGGCAATAAGGTTTGTATATTTTTTCCTCTTTAATCGCTCATTTGTCTTTATGTTTCTTCCACCTTGTTCTAATTATTTTTATTATTGCATATTGGAACAATCATGTAGAACAATGTAGTCATGAATATAAGATGTACAGAAGGCAGGTATATATATTGCATGATGCCTGACCACCTTCATACCACAGCATGAATTAGTAATAATTGCCATTTTGTTTATTAGAAAAGTGAGTGTTACATACGTCAACAAGGCTGGTATCACTGATTCTTAACTTTAGCTCATCTTACACTTCACATTGTGTCATGGTTGAAGTTAAAATATGGGTTGACATTGGCACTACTCTGCAATGAACCTTGTTTGTATGTTACTACCAAAGTAAAGAGACATGAGAGTAATTATTTTTTCTGTTTAGGAAGATAAACTGAGCATACTTAGATCAATACTAATTATACATCTTTTTTGAAGTACAAGGCCTAAAATTATTTTAAATTAGGTTACTTATAGACACTATGCTAATAATCTCAAAGAAATTACACCTTTTAATGTGACATTATGATTTGAAACTGAGACACATTATAAGTGTGATTGTGTAAGATTATGGCTTGTACTGATAGTTGTATATAACTGAGTTTTCTTCATTGCGTGTTCTTGTATATAGTTGCAAAAAAAAAAAAAAAAAAAATGAAACAACTCACAAATGACAAGGAACTCAAAATAGGGTTAGTTCAAGGTCCTCTCTCTCTCTCTCTTAAAAAAGAAAGCAAATGCAACAGAAGGGTTCTCTCGACGTTATGAATCTACAAAGCTAAATCATATATATTTGCAGGAAAAGATGTCACTTCTCTTGTAGAATGAGGAAAATGGTCTTGTGATATTGGATCAAATCTCTAACTAATTAAGGTTAGGTAAAAAAAAGAAGAAAAGAAGAAGAGATGGATACAAATGCTATCAGTAATAAACACACTGACAAAAAAAATAGAGAAGTAAATCTCGTGAGAGACATGGGACCTTCTATTGGCATTGGTAGTCCTGTGATCCAGAAGTTAGAAATGTAGAATATAGAGAATGTATGACTGGCATAAGCTGGAGTTAGCATTGACCATGTACTTCTACTAATTTAGTGTCTAAGTCAATATGTTGGAGCAGTAAAATGATTAACTAAATCTGCTATCAGAAACCCAATTCCTCTTCAGTATTTTGCCAAGAGTGGCTAATTTGGACAGAGAGGAACCTCTCCCACCTTTTGTTAGTGAAAAACAAACATCTCATTTTCACGACCTTAACATTTGCTATCAATGTAACTGATAGACACCCTGGGTGTTGAAGTTAAGAACATATAGGGATCTCTAATATCTTTGTTAAGCCGAAAAGGATATGTTTTATTATTTAATCAACTGGGCCCTTATGATAATAGGCCGTGTTTATATCCTTCCATAACTGATTTTGCCTAAACAATTGTCCAGATGAGCTTGTACCTTCCTTTGTAATTTCTAATCCATTTCCGAACTCTATCTAAGGTTGAACTGGAAATCAGTTGAGGAGCCAATAGGTTCAACTAATAGAATGGTGTGATAATAAATATGACAGTTGTAAAAATCTCAGCCCATCCACATTTGGGTGTTTATGCTTAATATATCCAGTATGGTTTCTTTTCTTCTTAACGCAATTTTTTAAAATTTATGAGTAGTAAACCTAGACGGTGGAGAACCTAACTTAGACATTGATTTTGAAAACCAGTCTGGTCTGGATGACACTGTTAAGGCATTCATAGCAAAAGGTGAGTTTCTGTCAGAAAATCTTTATAGTAAAAAATAAGTTGGCCATGCCATTTCTCCTTTTACAATGGTGTGTGGAAAAAAATTGTGATGTAACTGATGTTTTAATTGTGTCAGTGGAGTGTTTGGCATGAGCTTTCAGAGATTTATTCACTTGTAGTAGGATTGGTTTCTGATGATTTTGAGCTCCAATTTATAACTTTGACATGATTAATTTGTCCAGGGAGGTGTAGGTTTGAGACTTAGAGTTTATGATCGGATAATGTGCTTCGTCAATTGTCATTTGGCTGCACATTTAGAAGCAGTCAACCGCCGAAATGCAGATTTTGATCACATTTATCGATCAATGGTGTTCACCCGGTCTTCTAACCTAGTTAATACTTCAGCCGGTATGGTGGACCTGATTTTGTATTGCTTTCTTCCCTTCTCTATATTTTTATAGTGGCTGCTTTATTCTTCTGGTTTCCCATTTGCCCTTTCTGTTGCAGCTGGTGGCTCAACATCTTCTCATTCACATTCGGTTAAGGGACCAAATGTATGTCCTTGCTCTGATTGGTATTGTGAAGATCAATTAACTGTATGTTTGATCATCTTTCATTTCTGTTGACTATAAGCTACAATATTTTTGTACTTTGACAGGCACCAAGTCCCCACTCTGAAGACACAAGGCCTGAACTATCAGAAGCAGACATGATTGTATTTCTTGGTGATTTTAATTACCGGCTTTTTGGTATATCTTATGATGAAGCAAGGGACTTTGTTTCCCAAAGATGTTTTGACTGGCTCAGAGAAAAGGATCAGCTCAGGGAAGAAATGAAAAATGGCAGAGTTTTTCAAGGAATGCGTGAGGCACTCATCAAGTTCCCACCAACTTACAAGTTTGAAAGACACAAGCCAGGTTTAGCAGGTACTATTTTGTTCAAAAGGTTCTGTCTCAACCATTCCAGATAGTTGTTTCAGATGATTTTCTTTAGCTGGCATCAATTGAACAGAATCAGTAGTCTCTCTACATTTCTATGAAAGAAATAACATTTGTATTGCCCCGAGTCCATTTTCTTATTCATCATGTTTCTGCACAATGTCGCTGAGTAAATAAACTTTGTTATCTATACTTTCCAGGATACGATTCTGGGGAGAAAAAGCGCATTCCTGCCTGGTGTGATAGAGTGATATATCGTGACAACCGGTTGGGTCAAGTTGATGAATGCAGTTTAGAGTGCCCTGTGGTCTCGTCAATTTTATTGTATGTTCCATTCTAGGTCTTTAATCCTATATCCTGTTTTCCTTATTCCTTATTTTGTTTCTTAGGTAATGGAGTCAACTTTTACAGGTATGAGGCTTGCATGGATGTGACAGAGAGTGATCACAAACCTGTCCGGTGCAAATTCAATGTCAATATTGCCCATGTGGATAGATCTGTTCGGAGACAGGAGCTTGGGGCAATAATGAAATCTAATGAGAAAATCAAGTCTATACTTAAAGATATGTGCTGTGTTCCAGACACAATTGTAAACACTAACAAGATAACCCTTCAAGACCAGGAAACATCTGTTCTAAAAATCACCAACAAATGTGGGAAAGACAAAGCTATATATAAAGTCACATGTGAAGGTCAATCTGCTGTCAAAGACGATGGACAGGTAGATGATTATCGTCCAAGAGGCTCCTTTGGCTTCCCCCGGTGGCTTGAGGTACATTTTGCAAAATTTCCCGTTAAAACGGTACCTGATATTGATACTGTCAGATATTATCAAAGGCTAGACTTGCTTTTTACACATACGGATTATTCACACTAGTCTCTGTTTCTCTAATGGGAATCATCTATGTCTATGGTATAGGTCTCACCAGCAGCTGGCCTAATCAAACCTGATCAATTCGCAGAGGTCAACATACATCACGCAGATTCGAATAACCATGAAGAGAATGCTGAGAGTGTTCACCATAACCGGTTGTCTGATGACAACCGTGATAAGGCAGTGGTTCTTGTGGTTACTATCCAAGGCAATAGCTCAACCAAAACAGCAAGTCATCGAGTCCATGTGCGGCATTCCTACTCTGGAAAGCCAAAGACAACAGCACAACCCCATCGTGTAGAAGCAAGAAGTAACAGTACAAGAAAACACCAAGGGTCTAGCCGTTCTGAGGGGAGGCACCGTAGAAGTTCCTCGGACTCGGTTGAATATCACAGGTGAAATCCGCATAATCCTTCATGTGCTGAAAGCTAAGACGGATAACGCAGGACAGGACAGGACAGTACAGGAATAGATACACATTAGTACTTGAAGGTAGAGAAAGCAGAGGGGATAGAAAATGATTCGCGAACAACACAGCGCTTGATGTAATTATTCATGCAACTGCAACAGGTTCGGTTTATAGTTATAATCCAAATATTCTTTTTTTTCTTACTCGCGTGAAAGCGCATTGTATTTTTGTTGGAAAATCATCCCATTCAAGAATGTAAAGAGGGTTTTGATTGCAACAAGTAGCTGATATCAGCTTCTGCTGCTGTTTTTTCTTCTTTTTTGTCAGTGTACCAATTTGATTGTAACCAGATAGGAAAGAAACATTTGAAGCAAGCTAGCTTTAAGTTACAAACAGGTTCTGTTTTCTTTGTTTTTGTGCTCTTGTACATTGTGATTCTCACAAATGAATTATTGATTCTGACCATTATCAGATGCTCTATTACTGTTGAAGTTGAATGATATTGCACAAGAAACAATGTCTTTTGCTCACTATCTTTCCCATTTTCTTGGCTCTTCGTAAGCAACATATGGTCACAATTTCACTGTAGCTATACATTAATAAACCAGAATATATAAAAACTGCTCAAATTATCTGGGAAAATGTCTTGCTAAACTATTTCTATTCTCATTTCCATAAAAAAAAAGAGGAACAGAAAAATATTACAAACTTAGCACATAAAATTGATTTGATTTTACATAAATGAAATATATCAACTGCATCCATCAAAAAAATATATCAACTGCATAACTTATGCATTAGTCAGTGCTTTGAAAAATTTGTAACTCTGCCAATTGCATATATATCACCATAGAACACCAAAAAGCCATAGAGAGAAGAAGCTTAGCCTTGCAAGCTTGCCATTATCTTCTGTTGCTCAACCCATCACACAATCCATATCTACACATTCTCTAGGTAATGGAGCAGCACACAGCAATCTCAAGCAGCAGATAGAATATAATTGGTCATTAACCCTAAAGTGCATACATCCTCTTGTACTCACTGTTCAGCATCTCGGTTTCTGATACCGCGCCCGCCATGGACATGGAGAACGAGCGGGACTTGCTCTCGGCTTTCCTTATATTCCTTAACTTTGTCTCCTCCATCCTATGTAAGACGACGCAGTAGCACATGGAGCCTATTGTGGTGAGCATGATTAAGCTACCAATAACTGTGGCATACACGGCAAGCCATCTAGAGTGCGAACCCACGACCACGTAAGTGAGAGAAATGAAGGCAACAGAGATGAAGAGGCAAGCCAGCCACATGAGCTTGTTAATCACAAACACCAGCTGCTTCTTCGCCTTCTGTTCAATCACAACCACAGATGTCTGGACAACAACTACAGCCAGGGAGATGAACAATGCCAGGCTGTCAAACACGAAGAATACAATGAAAGCGGCGTTTTTTGCTATATGAGCTTGCCCAAGAGTAAATCCTTGTGTTTCTTTCTCAACATACTGCCCCGGGACGGTGAAGATGGCTGCAAAAGCAACGGTGGCAATGAGAACAGCTACAACGGTTGCAGAGTTTATGGCATTGTTGAGGCCACTTATGTGTAGCTTTTTTAGCCTCTTTGCAATTTTCTGGACCCTGAAACCAGTTTGACGGGTCTGTTGGAGTTGAGATTGGACATCATGTTTTATGTCACTGACGGTCTGCTTGAGTTGCTTTGCCGTGCTTGGGGGTTTACCAAGATCCTTAGAATAGCTAGCCCCGGCTTCCTTTAAAAGAGAGACAAGTTCAGGAGTTCCAAATTTCTCTGCAACATCAAGTGGAGTCTCTCCAGCCTTGTTCATAGCATTGACGTTAACACCCTCAGTTGATAATAAACGGCGTACGTTCTGCAAGTAAATAAAGCTAAATTTCAGAACAGAATAGATAACCAGGCTTATCTTAAGTTTATGAAGCACCAGAACCTTTTCAAGAATGCTATGGCAATAATTTTGAAGATGAACCCTCCTGCCTCGTCACAAACCCAGACATGACAGGCTACAAGTGTGTGTGTGTTACAAAGAAAGAGTGCATGTATATTTGTGCGCACGAGCAAGTGTGTGCTACAAAGAAAAAGTGCATGTATATTTGTGTGCGCGAGACATAGACGTAGTGTATAGTTTTGATCAGAGTCTCTACATGGGCATTCTAGTAGCACCAGTTGCTTTAATGAAATATTCAAAAATTTCGCCCTTTGTAAAGGTTAATTTTCAGATAGATCAACAACATCCAAATTCTTAAAATGAGCAGCGCAGTGCAAGGAGGTCAAGCACTGCAAAATTTTAGCAGCGGCATCGCAAAACAAATTAAAGAAAAAGATCGAGAGACGTAGAAATCAGGACAAACCTGAATACGGCCCTTTCTCGTGGCAATATGCAGAGCAGTGTTCCCCTTATTATCTTCCAAACTCAAGACAGAGGGATCCGGTTTAAGTAATTCCAGCACAATCTCCTCATTTTGTCCTTTCACAGCCATGTGTAGTGCAGTTTGGCCTTTCTTATCAGTCCTAAAACCGATACTTGCATCTTTGCTCAGCAGAGACTTCACTATTTCCAAGTGCCCCATCCTTGCGGCAGAATGGAGGACATTCTTCCCGTTGTTACGTGCTATCTTTGCAAGGTTCGGGTCAGCTTCCAGGAGGAGATTTACAACTTCAAGGTGCCCTTGAGCGGCAGCTGTATGTAAGGCTGTGGAATTGGCCAAATCTGTAGTCATGACCAAGTTCGGGTACGAATTCAGTAGTTCCCTCAACACATCTGCAAGACCGTTCAAGAAAAAGAGGCTTTGCTTCAGCAAAAAATTACAATCAGAAAGCTTTCACAAAGGTAATATGAACTATATAACCTTGAGTGTTGAAGTGATAACAAGCAGACAATTTACAAATTTACGACAAGTTTGTAAAAAAGAAATATATTATGGGGCACTTATTTACAGACCGGAAGAAGCACACGCAAACATGCAAGACTCGCTGTACATTACACAATCACACAACACGAACTAAGGAAAATTTGTAAGATGTGAGAGACTTCTGAATGAACTAGTCAAAGTTAAAGCAAAAACAAACACTCCTTTACTTTAATCTGACTATTCAAAAGCAGCTAGTCAAAGATAATAACGAAAAACGGCATCAAATCAGAAAAATGAGGATTTCGAAATACCATTTTGAGGATCTACTTTCTACGAAGACCAATATTTGAGCCTAAATGAAACATGGAGCATGAGAAAAGTATGATATCTTACCGAGATGACCCTGTCTTGCTGCAACATGTAAAGGATCGTATCCATTTCTGGCTGCAATAGAGGCGGTTTGAAGGTCCAAATGTTTCAACATCTCCTCTACAACTATGGCATGTCCATTCTCGGCTGCAGCATATAGGGGAGTCTCCCCTTCCAGGTTTTGCTTCGACAGCAAATCTTTTAACTCGTTATCGACACAATTGTGAAGAATCTCTTTGACCTTCGTCAAATTTCCCCCTCGAGCTGCCAAATGAAGCATGGAGTCCCCGCGCTTTCCCGGTGACTCCTTGCTCTTCTTCCTCTCACCTCCAATGAAGCTCAGCTGTCTCTCCATCGCTATGCGGAAACTTTTCTGTTTCTCCATAAACCCCCGAAAATTCTTCTGCTTTTCGTTCACCCCACGAAAACTCTGCTGCTTTTCCATTACCCTGCTGCTACTTGGCTGATTCTCTGTCACTCCCTGAAAACTAAGCTGTTTTTCCATTTTCTTAGCTCGAAAACTGTTCTGTTTCTCCATAATCGAACCCAAAACTTCCCGGGACAGCCGGAAAATTCAAAGATAAAGAAATCAACCTATACAATGAGTCACAGAAATCTGAGTGAATCTTGACACAAATGTTTCTATGAACTCAGCAGATTTCAACAAAAACCCACTTTCTTTTCTTCTCCTTGCATTCCCAATTCAACTTCCCAGAATTTCTCTTCCAGTCATCACTATCAGACTCAAAGGAACAATCTTACCCAATTCCAAAGAAAACCCACCTCAAAAACTCAATACCCTTTTTATATAAACAAAGAAAGGTTGATTCCAACCCTAATAAATATAATCAATGGCTAAAAGCACTACTTTAATTGGGAATGAGCTACTTTTTTCACAAGAGATAAAGGAAAGAACAAAAAAGCAAACACAGCTATCTCTAAGGAATCTATAGAGCCATGCATGAACAGAAACCAAGAACTCAAACCTCAACAGATCAAAGAGCTTAAAACCTGAGTTTTATGAGAATCAATCACAGAGACAGACCTGGGTTCTTGCTCTTCGTTCAGGTAAGCATTTAAAGAGAAAAGGGTAGTCAGGATTAAGGAATCCAGAAAAGGCAAGCAAAAACATTACACAACCATTTATATGCCATAAAATAAAATAAAATAAATGGGTTGCTTTATCTTGCATTTTCAGGTTACTGTGTCTGTAAATGGAAATACAATACTACTCGTGAGATTCTCTTGTCAGTTTTTGTTAGGCTATATTTGCTTCTTGTCTTGCTACAGTGGAAGTTGACCATTTTCAAATGATATCAGATTGTACATACATTGTATATACCTACCATTATTTCAGATTAAATAAACTACCATTATTCATGTTATCATGTCCAAAAATGAAATTTTGGAAAAGAAAAACAAATAGAACGTAATATGACGTTGTAAAATAAAATAACTTGACAAATTGCATGATAACCTAAATATTCTCTCCGTTTTTTTATGAGCGAGCGTACAATTATCGAGATTCAAAACTGTGACTTCAAGAGAACAAGTGAAATCAACCATTTACTCTACTGAATGTTCGTTCTCTATGTTCTATTATAAGTGCATTGTTTTAGTTGATTTTTTATTTTAAAATAAGTGTTTTTTTATAGAGTTATGTCATATATGTATATAAAGTTTTCAAATAAACTAACAAAATGAAAATCAAGTCAAATTTTGCATTGACAAAGTTTTGTTATTTTAATAATTATTATAGTCCTCTCAGAGATGACTCAATTGTAAATACACACATCTCGTCTTGGGGATCTTAGATTCATCTCACATTGAGTCGGTGTAGTGGAGTTTTAAGTTGAGATATGATAATTACTCCTACAGTGTAGATCAACCAATAAAAAATGATCGTTGCTAGAACTTAAGAAAAAAATTAAATTTGTTATGTTAAAAGTACCTTAATTTTTATAAGTGAACCGGTGGTTTAAAAAAAAATACAACACTTCAAATGAAGGCTTATTATAAGGCATCATATTAGTTATTTATTTAATTAATTTGTAGCTAATAATTTAGAGCGAACAATTTATTTGATATTATTTTCCTAATATTTAATATTATAAGGTCAGTTATAGATTAAGGGTTAGGAATTTTTTATGACTAAAAGATACTGAATGATAAAGATTGAAAGACATTAAATATGAAGGTTTCAAAAAAGAAAGACAAAATATGAATATATTAATAAATAAATAAATAAAACGAAACACTAATTGGTAGGTTCAAAATAAAAATGGATTCCAATAATAATTGTCTGTGGCTGTGGCTGTGGTGGTGCCTATAAAAAAAAAAAATAAATAAAAGAGAAGCTTTAAAAGACAAAAGAAGCCAATCTAGTTGCAGTTGCAGTTGCACCGACCCTCGTGCCCTCACATATCTTTTGTCTCCCTCTCTCCCTCTCTCCCATTATTTCTCTTTAATTAATTTCATAAATTCATAATTTACATTTCTGTCTCCTATTTCTTTGAACTAATTTGGAGTTTGAATTATGAGAAATCATGCTAATCATTTCTGTGTTTGGTGCCAACTTCACAGATTACTTTAGTTTTCAATCCATTAATATGGAAAAAGTTTTGAAAAATTTAGGTGGTGATAAATCCACCTATATACTGGTTAAATCTACCAATTTTAGTTTGTTTAGACCAAATTATCCCTTTGTATAAATGCACTTTAGAGTCACATTTCATCCTTAAATTCAGCTCATTAATTACAATATTATAATTGTTGTTTATATCTTTTAATTTTATCTCTCTTGCCTCCCTCTACTCCGATTTAGTCATTTTTATTCATTTACTTATAATATATTTATATCCTAAAATTCACCCATATAACAGATTTTTCTCTCTCATTATTTTGTGTCATAATAACTTCTATTTTGGAGCCCAAAAAATATAAGTTCATTTGATATGGCATGGTATTAGAATAAAAATTTATCAATTATGGAAGAA
>JAYMTF010004035.1:0-13978 GCA_036897485.1 Pelargonium nanum | reverse complement strand
ATTCCCACTATTATTTTATATTTATTTTCTTAGCTTTCAAAATAATAACATAATTTAAATCTAACTTACTAGTCAAGTAACCTAACCACAACATATATCTATAGTTAATTAACTCATACATAGCTGGTTAAAGATACATATGTATGGCAATTCTGATTATTTATTTTATTTATTTGTCTACCCGTATCCGTTTAGGATATATGCCATCTCTATTACGTGCAACTCGAACTCCCAAAAATGTGGTTCCGGTTTCAAATGCCCTCATATTTGGATCCACTATTTACTATCTTTGTTAGGGAATCCGCAATAAGAATATGGAGTGTCACCTCTCTCTCTTGTGTGATTCTAGTTTAACCCCCAAAATATAATAGAATATTGACATAAGATTCTAATTCACTTTGGGAAAATTGGGCTAAAGAAAAGAAACTGACTTGCTGATACAATGTGGTAAGTGCAAATTTTGTTGTCCACATACATTTTGTACCCATGATGGTCAGTATGTTTGAACCTTAGCTCATAATTTGCTAAGTGTTTGACAACTGATCATGTCCAAATTAAGGCTTCAGTATTCTCTTTGATGATCACAAATAAAGTTACTGGAAAAGAAGCTGTAACAGTGGAGATAGCAAGCAATAGGATCTTCATCTTAGGGTCATGAACTGGCTTTGGCAGCTTTAGAAAAAAACCATCCTAGTCTCTAGTATCTAATTAAACTATGGTTATTTACATAAAAAGGTCTCAAGTTACTTGAGAAGAAGTCAATGGTGATTGATCTTTCTAAGATTCAATCTGTACAAAAAAGCCATTTCCCTCATGCTAGGCTTGGAGAGCTACAAAGAAACTAAAATTGGTTCATGTTGATCTATAAATGTGGACCAATGTTGACAAAGTCTTCAAGATGTGGCATATATTTTCTAATGTTTACAGATGATTTGACAAGATTGAGCTGAGTTTATTTCCAGAAGATTTAAGCAAACACATTTCAGAACTTTGTTAACTTAAGTGCATATTAGTGAAGAACCACTCAGCTTTGATGTGGCCTCTGATCAGGTTCTGATCCTTGCCTTGAGAGAAATATATGACATTTTTGGCTTTGCTTGATAATCTAGCTTATTATGTGCGTAAATGAAAATGATTTTAACCTTAACTCGATATGTAAGGGATGCAAGATTTAGCACAAAATGAGTTTACCCAACCCGACTTAATAATGGATCAACTCTATTTTCCTGAAAATGGAGTCTATTAGAGAAAGCATGAGTCTGTTTGATGTTTTGACATTGTTGGTTCAAAAGAAAAAAGAGACTTTGCTTATTTGCATTGACAACAAAGTTGTTAATAAAATCATCATCATATAGATTTCAAATCCTTTAATTTGATGATCTTTGAAAAACTTATATGACACAAGGGTAACACTAGATTCAGGTCCATTAAGGATTTTATAAATCAAATACAACATTTAAAACGCGAGATGAATTGTATAAGTGGATGGTAATGTCGTTCGGATTGTTAGACTGAACAAGTGACTTTCTTGAGAATTTTAGCATATGGAGAAGGAATTCGGATAGGTCCAACAAAGATGGATAAGATTTAAGAGCTTTTATGGCTTGGAACCCATCTATGGAGAAGGATTTCGAATTCGAGTCTAAATGTTTAATAAACGGGTCAAGTTTAAGCCAAACTTTTTGGATTTGATAGGTTTGGAGTTCTGCTCATTTATTAATTAATTTTCAATTAATATATATTACATTAAGAGGAAAATGAATCTAAGCCATGTTATTTTTGGCTTAGCCTAAGCCAAGTCAATCATAACATGACACCTCATTAAAATTTCACTCATACACACCCAATGAATTTGTGGGAGCGGAGCGACCTGCCCAGATTCAGAAATTTTAATGAATTGTCACTATTTCAGTGGTGGCTTAGAATCCTCATACTCTTACATTAAATATATTTCTGCCCAAGCACATATTATGTTTTATCATTTCCTACGTTATTAAGTCAAATCTAACTTCCCATCTCTTCAAGAAAAATATATTAAAGCACACACACTACAAATATCATATACCGTTTGGTCAGGTTTTTCTAGTCTTTTGACTAGTGTCTAGTCTCTTGACTAGTCAACACGTTAGGGTTTGTTTGGCGGCTAGGGTTTTTGTTTGCTGAGAGTTGCTTGCGAATCAAGGCAGTCCGATGGCGACGAGAGTGGGAGCGGAGATGGGGGAAGGGTCGGCGACGGTGACTGGACTGGAGGAGAGGTGTGCGGATCTGAGTTTAGAGGGTGCTGATGGTGAGGTTATTCCGGATCTGGACTATAGTGCTGATGCCTCGGTGGAAGTCGTTCCGGCGGTCAGTCAGTGGGCATTGGTTGGGAGGTTTTTGACGGAAGTGCCTATAAACTTCCAGGCTATGAAGAACATGATGGCATCCCTCTGGAGGCCGATGAGGAAGATGGAGGCAGAGGAGTTGTCGTACGAGGGTGATGGTATCGTTCGGTACTTGTTCGAATTTAATCATGAAAGAGACATGCTTAGGGTTCTGAACTATGGCCCTTGGTTCTTTAATAGACATCTTCTGATATGTGCGAAGGTGGGGGTGGGGGAGAATCCGAATACAGTCCCGTTGGTATTTACGTGCTTCTGGGTACAGCTGCATGGGGTTCCGCCGGAATACATATCGGAGAGGGTGTGTAAAGATGTGGGTAATCTTATTGGGAAGTTCGAGGAGGCTGATAAGAAGAATTTTACCGGAGGTCGTAATAAGGTTTTACGTATTAGGGTGACGTTGGATATACGTAAACCTCTTCGGAAAGGGATGACTATGCGGAAGTTTGGTGGGGGATGTGCATGGGTGGATTTTAAGTATGAGAGAGTTCCAACGTTTTGCTTCTACCGTGGTTTGTTGGGTCACAGCGATACCTTTTGTGAAGCTTTATTGGATCAGCCGGAGGGGGTGGAGAAGCCTTATGGGGTGTTTATGCGCGCGCAGCCGAAGCCGACGTTGAACCAGGCAGCAGCTAAATGGTTCACGGGAGGGAAGGAGGAGAAGGGGGGCGTGAGCGCAGGACAAGAAGGGGTGTGCAGGGTGGGAAGGAGGTACATGTCTTGGGATCGGTAGCGTCGGGGGGTGGAGTAGCGGGCAAGAAGGTGGAGGATTTGTCTCTGGATATAACAGATAAAAAAAGGCGGAGGGTGCGTGAAGGGTTGGAGATGGTGAGTGAAGAGGATGAGGTAATGGATGATGTTTCAAAAAATGAGTTATGGGCGGCCTCCGGGGAGGAGGACCGCCAGACACAATGAGTTGCCTAAGTTGGAACTGTCGCGGGCTGGGCAACCCGCGTACAGTTAGGGTCCTAGCAGATTTGGTTAAGGACAAGAAGCCCGATTTTGTGTTTCTTATCGAGACACATGCGGAGAGGTCAAAGTTGGATGGTTTGAAGATTAAATTGGGGATGACGGGAATGTTTGTTGTGGATAGCATGGGTCGTAGCGGAGGACTTGCGCTTTTGTGGAGGGAGTCAGGGAATGCAGCTCTGATCGGGTACTCGAAGTATCATATTGACGTGGAAGTGCGTAAGGACGGGGTGGGAGAGTGGAGGTTAACTGGGTTCTATGGCGAACCAAATAGGAGTAGACGAAGAGATTCTTGGAAAGTGCTCCGAGGTCTTGCGAATAAATCATCACTTCCTTGGTTATGCGTTGGAGACTTTAACGACATGCTCCTGAATGTCGAGAAGAGGGGAGGGATGCCTCAACCGCATTGGTTGATTGACGGATTCGCGGGTGTGGTGAGTGACTGTCGGTTACAGGATCTGGGCATGGAGGGATATCCGTTTACGTGGTGTCGGGGTCGAGGTCGCGAGGACTGCGTGGAAGAGAAGCTGGATAGGGCGTTGGGCTCCAATGAGTGGGTCGAGCTGTTTAAGGATTACCGAGTTATTAATTTACCATGGTTGACATCGGACCACTCCCTAATATTGATAATACCGAAAGTGGAGGAGAGGAGTAGGGGTCCAAGACGGTTCCGCTTCGAGAATTGTTGGATTGGGGAGCCGGGGTGTCGTGAAACGGTGATCGAAAGCTGGGCAGGTGGTGGAGATGTGATGTCGAAACTGGAGCGGTGTGGTCAGGCTTTATGGAGTTGGGGAGGTCCGAAAATTCGAGACCTGTTGCGGAAGGTGAAGGACAGTAGACAGGCGGTGGGTCGGGTTGGGGGTCGGGATGATGGCAGGGTCCGAGAAGCTTATTATAAGGCTTTAGATAATTATGAAACTTTCTGGAAGCAGCGTGCCAAGTTATTTTGGTTAGCGGGGGGAGACGACAATTCAAAGTACTTTCATACAGTTGCTTCGGGAAGGAAAAGGAACAATAAAATCGAGAAGCTTAAAGATGAGCACGGGGTCTGGAGAAGTGAAGGACAAGGATTGGAGGAAGTTGTGTTGAGGTACTTTTCAGACTTGTTCCGGGCACAGGTGGTCGACACAGGTCCGGTTTGTTGGATGGTAGGTGCGAGGATAACTGCAAGTCAGAACGATGAGTTGGGGGAGGAGTTCCGTCCAGAGGAAGTAAAGGCGGCGCTGGACTCCATGCATGTGGATAAAGCGCCAGGACCGGACGGTATGAATCCGGCATTTTTCAAAGAATATTGGGATGTGGTTGGGGCGGACGTAGTAAAGGGGTGCATAGATATTCTTCGGCGGGGAGTGATGCCGGAAGGATTGAATGACGCTCATATAGTGTTGATTCCAAAAAAGACAAATCCGGAAGTGATGGGGGATTTGAGACCTACCTTGTTATGTAATGTTGTGTACAAACTCGTTGCTAAGATGTTAGCGAATAGGTTAAAAAGGGTGTTGGATTGCTGCGTGTCGGAGGCTCAGAGCGCATTTATTCCCGGGAGATTGATTTCTGATAATATCGGGATTGCAACGGAGGTGATGCATGCAATGAAGCGCAGATCTCAGGGGCCGCATGGTATAGCTGCATTAAAGCTCGATATGGCGAAGGCGTATGATCGTGTAGAGTGGAAATTTGTGATTGATATTATGCGGACTATGGGTTTTAATGAACGTTGGTTACAGTGGATGTCGATGTGTATGGAGACAGCCAGATATCGGGTTGTGTTGGGGAAGGGGTTGTCGGAGTTGTTTGTGCCGAATAGAGGAATCCGGCAAGGCGATCCGTTGTCTCCGTACTTGTTTATCATTTGCGCTGAGGGGCTGTCCATGTTGATAAGTGATGGTGTCCGCCGGGGCAGATTACATGGGTGTCGCGTATCTCGGAATGCTCCGGCGGTATCACACCTTTTCGTTGCGGATGACAGTTTATTGTTTATGAGGGCGACGGCGGAGGAAGCGGGATTTGTTAGGGAGACCCTAGGTACGTACGAGAGAGCGTCGGGACAAATGGTAAACTTTGCGAAGTCGTCCATTGTGTTCAGTTCGAATACCGGGCAGGATAATCGGGTTGACGTTTGTCGGGTGTTGGAGGTTGAAGAGATGCCCGGTGTTAACAGCTACCTAGGATTGCCGGTAAGTATGGGGAGGAATAAGAGTGAGGTTTTCCGTTTCATAAAGGATAGGATGGCGCAAAGAATGCGGGGTTGGGGTCGGAAAATGCTGTCGCGGGCGGGCAAGGAGATTTTGTTGAAAACCGTCGCCCAAGCACTGCCTAACTATGCTATGAGTATTTTCCTTATCCCAGTTGAGACATGTGCGGCTTTGGAGAGGATGATGAATTCGTTTTGGTGGGGGCCGGGTTCGAATTCGAGAGGGCTGCATTGGTGTACGTGGGATAGGTTGTGCATGAGAAAGGAGGAGGGTGGTTTGGGAACGAGGAAGCTGCGGAATTTCAATGTAGCTCTTTTAGGTAAGCAAGGATGGAGGTTGCTTACCCGTCCATTTAGCTTGTTGGCTCGATATTATCCTCATACTAATTTTTTTGATGCTCCCTTGGGGTCAAACCCGAGTTACTTTTGGAGGAGCATCCGAGCGGCGCAAAGAATGTTGAAAAGAGGGTGTGTTATGCGAATAGGTGATGGTCAGCAGGCGAGAATTTATCGTGACCCTTGGTTGGCGGGAGGAGTGGATAACAGGGTTAATGAGGACCCACCGGAGGGTTGGGAGGAGGCTAGGGTTAGTTGGCTCTTTGAATAAGGTAGGAGAGATTGAGACTGGTCTGTGATTTCTGTCCTATTTTCGGCTGAGGTCGGTCGGTTGATCGGCGCTATTATTTTAAGCAGGAGAGTCACTGAAGACAGTTGGGTATGGACCAGTGAGAAGAATGGTGAATATTCTGTTAAAAGTGCCTATAAAAGATTGGGGCCGGAGGTGAAGGCGGAGAGTAGCAGGTTGGCCGGAGGTACAGACGGTGAGTTGTGGAGGAGGTTGTGGAAGATGAAATGTCCGGCAAAGACTAAGCACCTAGTCTGGAGAGCATGTAATAGATATGTCCCCACATTCGTTCGATTATTTGAGCGGAGGGTGGAGGTGGATGTTCTTTGCTCAGGGTGTGGAGAGGAGCCGGAGACTATTGAGCATGCCCTGCTGGGCTGTAGGGAGGTGGCGGAATGTTGGGCTCGTAGTGGGATTGGTACGAGATGGTGGATGGGTCAGTCATTTAAACAGTGGTGGGCGGAGGTGGTGAGGTTGGAGCTACCGGAGATGTGGGAAGTGGCGGCGACACTGTGCTGGCAAATCTGGAAGGTCAGGAATGATAGGGTATGGAATGGGGTGCGGTGGAGGCAGGAGAGAATGTTTATCGAGGGTTTGGGGTTGTTGCATGCATGGCAAGAAGCCCGACGTTCAAGTGTTAATAGGACAGTCGGTGAAGTGAGGCAGGGCGCCGGTTGGACGGAACCGGCAGTTGGAGCGATCAAGTTGAATTGCGATGCTGCAGTATTCTCGGAAGAAGGGAGGACGGGGATAGGTTGGGTGGGCAGGACGGATGAAGGGATCTGTGTTGGAGCTGGGCGGTGGGGACGGCAGGCGGTGGTGGGGGTAGACGAAGCGGAGTGCTGGGCAATCCGTCGGGCGCTAGAATGGGCTCGGAATCAAGGTTGGCGGAGGGTAGAGGTTGAGTCCGAATCACAGTTTGTGATCCATGCTCTTCAGAGGAAGGAGGTGATGGGAAGTAATGTGGGTTTACTGGTAGGAGACTGTTTGGCACTAGTTGATAGTTTTGAGAGTGTCAGTTTTCGGTTTGTGCATCGCTCTGCGAATAGAGTAGCTCATGAGTTAGCTCGGCTTCCCGATTCCATGCCTGAGTGTCTTTTATTTGATCCGGTTTCTGTGCCGGAGTTTATTCAAGCTTGTATTATGCTAGATTTGCAATAAAAGTTGACGTTGGCTTTCAAAAAAACAAAAAAGACAAACCTAAAGATAAATAATATGAAATCATACCTGGGGCCTGTAAGCCTATCTAGTTCTCCGAGCCTGATACAGAATCAGAAACTAAACAAGCCTATGGACTATATGATTCGCATACCTCATAACATTAACAAACTCTACATGAAAAAACAGTCTCGTCATTAAAATGATATCACTAATAATCAAAACCAAAAACACTGAAATCCTCCCCTCTAGACCGCAAAGCATGAACATCCTGAAGCGCATCGGCCTCCACCACAGAGTTGTCCCAACCCCAGTCAGCCACCCAACTTAGGCATCTCTAATCAACATGGCCTCTTTCTTTTAAGTCTAAAGAAAACTTGTTATAAGCTCTAATCTATGAATAAATTTTAGGGGTAATTACAGATAGCTCATATGAACTATTCACTGAAAACACATTCATCCTCTAAATTTTAAAGTCTGACAGATAGACCATATGAACTTGCCAAAACAATGTTATGTCACACACCTTTAGTTTATTCACTTAAAGACAAACATACCCCTATATAATATTGATCTTAGCTCTAGCCAAACAAGTCCTTAATAAAAAAATTCAAATATGAAGAGGCTCCGTCTTCTTAGTCTCCAGCGTGAGCTCCGGCGAAGCAATTCAATGGTAAAGCTATTCTTCTCCAACAATGGCGACGGTGGTGCGGAATGGAGGAGATGAAATTTGAACGGTGGCTGACGGCGTGCTCAGGCTGTGACGGGCCTTGAAGGTTCTGGCTCTAGCAGTGGCGTGCTCACGGTGATGCAACACCAGCTCTGACGTTACCTTATGCTTAGATACGGCGTGCTCGTTGGCTGGCTCTCTCTCTCTCCCTCACTGATCTACTCTAACGAAGCCATTTATTTTAAGGTAAAAATTCAAGAGAAACATGACACTCATTTTAATATGAAGAAGTATTATTTCTCATCATGCAACTAGCCAAGAAAAGAAAAAGTAGAATAAATTGTACTAAACTCAATTTAGTAGTTGATGTAAAAATAATACCAAACACCTAGTTTAACACTATTCATTCCTCACCTCAAGTCTAAAAATAAGTCTCACTCTTCTAGTCAAATACAATGCTTGATGCACCAAGAAAACAAACTGAACACTTAAATGGTCCATCTAACTCAAGTCATAATCAAAACTGGTGAACAAACATTTTGAACCAGCAAGCCTCAATATATATACTGTAGGGGGGAAAACAACCTCTTCAGTAGTCAGTAGGCTGAGATACCATAGGCTCCGACAGTTTGAGCTTTGAATAGCCTCCTGCAGATATCTGATCAACATCGACTTTCCGCAGTACCATGTGTGGAGAAATTTGAGCAAACATGTCTATTCATATTTTAGTCGTCCAGATAATAATATGACCCAGCTGATTTTTGCTCCCTATCCTTGGTTGAGTCCAATTTGTTGATTCTTGGACGGTAGTTTGTTGGATCCCGCCTAAATGTGATATCAAGATGCTACAAAGTACAAAAATTAAAATGCATTAGTATCATCTTTATAAATGGCCCATGACCCCATGACAGAGTGAGAGTAAACTTACAGATAAAAACAGATTCATCCCAGTTAGCAATGACTGAGGAGCATTTGCAACACAATCAAGTGACGGTTTCCCCTCATACACAATTACTCTATCAGCCAGATAAGTTGCCATTATAAAATCATGCTCCACAATGAATGCCGTTTTCTTAGCATGGAGGATAAACCTCTTTATGACTTTCGAAGCAACAATACGCTGTTCCGAGTCTAGATATGCACTTGGTTCATCTATCAGATATATGTCAGCTGGCTGCATGAAATTAAGAAAATCATAGATGAATAAAATTATAATTAAATATCTTAAAACGATGATGATAGGGTTGACTACATGAATCCTTCAACAGAACTCTTTGGTATCATCCTCTGCTAGTATTCTTCTCCTCCACTATATCCTATCTAAACTACATTTCGATCTATTAAGAATTTAAGTCAAGTGCTATCTTGTCTTACTTCAATATATAACCTTGCCCGACAGCTTTTAATTTCTCATAACTGAATTTTATTCAGAGCATGTAGAGTGTAGGGAGATCTATTTTAACTTAGGCCTCCCCGACAGCTTTTAGTTTCTCATAACTGAATTCTCTCACATTTCCTAATGGGGGTTACTGATCTCCCTACACTCTACATGTTCATAAACAATTTTCCTGCATCTTATCTTAAATTGACGCTACCCCAACTTTTCATGGAATAGTCTCATTTCTAATTTTTAGCATTCCTAGTGTTTACCACTACCCTTCAAGGCATAATTTAACTTTAACCACTACTCAAAATAAAATTTATAGATAAACAATGTCCAGGAACATTTTCAACAATGAATCAATTCTATCCTCTCTTTTTTTTTTTTTTAACTACCATTTGGATGAGGAGAAGTATAAAAATTTATACCATGTGTGAAAGATGTGTACTTCACAGCCTAAGTACCAATGACACATACTAATTAGTAATTAATCAACAAGCAGCAGCCAATAACATAAACTTCGCACTCAAACAATGGAGTATACAGCACCACAACAAGAAATGTTTACCTTCCCAAGGCATAGACATAATGCGACTCTTTGCAACTCTCCCCCAGAAAGATTAACAACTTCTTGATCCATTAATTGTTCAATGAGAAGAGGCTTCATTACATCAGAAATAAACTGAGGATGTGTATAAGAATCCCGTATTTTCTGATGTAGCAATTGTCTGACGCTATGAGGAAACCTCGGACTGATCTTCTGGGGCTTGTAAGAAACATTGAACTCTGGTATGTCTACATCAGAACCTTCTACAGAATCAGGTTTCAATAAACCAGCCTGCAAAAAAATAAACAAGATAAGAACTTCAAAATACAGCAAAAATTTATGATAATAAGGATAAAGGTACACTGTACAGAATACCCAAAAATAGGCATACCAGCATGCGAATAAATGTTGTCTTCCCTGTCCCGTTCTCGCCAAGCATTACAACAATCTGAGAGTCAGTAAATTCACCCTCAACCACACGAAGCTTGAAATTTCCCTGAGTTTTAGTCATAGTTGGATATCTATATCGTGCATAAGTCTCAATTTCCTCGGCACTTTCCTGCGGAGTCTCAGCCACCTATAGAAAGCAAGAACTAGAATGAGAATGTACAGTAAAACAAAGGCCCACTACATCTACAAATGAAACAGACCTACCTTGAAGGTGAGAGACTCATCCCGGAACCGTAGGTTTTCAGTAGGGACAAATCCAGCCAAGAAAATATTGATTCCTTCTCTGACTGAGAAAGGAAGAGTTACAACTCCATATGCACCAGGCTTCCCATATAAGCAGCAAATGAAGTCTGATAAGTAATCTAGGACACTGAGATCATGCTCCACGACAATCACAAAGCTGAAATTCAAATTGTAAGTAACAAAGATAAGAGTACAGATAGGAAAGACTTGAAGAATGAAGACTACAAATAAGACAGGAGGCAAACCTGTAAGGCCTGAGCAAAGAACGGATAACTTGGGCAGCTTTAAGCCTCTGCTTTACATCAAGATAACTTGAAGGTTCATCAAACATGTATATCTCTGCATTCTGTATAGCGACAACAGCAATAGCAAACCTCTGGAGCTCTCCACCAGACAATTCCTCTACTTTTCGATCTATGACCTGATTCAGCTCAAGATCAAAACAAAGCTCTGCCTTCACATATCTCTCATCTTTTTGCTCAAGCACCTGTCCAACATTGCCTTGAACAGCTTTTGGAATAGCCTGCCAAATAGAATATATATATATATATATATATATATTACATAAACTTTCACAAGATAAAAAAAAAATCATAATATCCACAATGCATGACATGCTGACTTCACCAGGGTGGAAAGACAATCATAGAGATGGCAATATAACTATTAAAAACAGATTAGCATTCTGCTTCTTACAACCCAAAACATAAGTATAAAAAATTATAGTCAATATTCTTTAATTCATCAGTTTACTTTGGTGGTTTTGGAGTTTTGATAAACTACTATGCAAACGTGCAAAGGACAAATGTGAGCTGCAAAAATTCAGGGCCCTGGCATTCCTAATTAGTAATTCCAATGTATAGTGTTATTTAAGTATTTACACATGGCAGGGTAAAGTATCGGAAGGCAATTCTAATACCCTATTCAACACAATCTCATATAATTGTAAGTTGGCATTCATTAGTACAACTTAAACTTCAAGACATCATACTACCCAAATCTACAAAAATAAAATTACGTACAGGGCCAGTTATATACAATTCTCCTTTAGCAACACTAGTAAACAGACTTGCACAATCGAGGAACTATTAGAGGGTATCGAGCATCAGGGTAAAAGAGATATCCAAATCATATTTAAACAGGAAAGGATTATTACATTAGTAACAGAGAAGAGAAACAATAAAGTATGCCTCCAGTGGATAATCCTAATGAATTATAAATGACCAAAAAGACAGCATTGCTATAAGTTAATCGCACATATAATGAACCAACTTGAAAGGCACCTTCAAATTATCTTCCAAGATACGGGTGAAATAATTCTGCAGTTCAGATCCTCGGAAGTATGTCAGGATTTCTTGCCAATCTGGCGGATTCTGGAAAAGAATCATCAAAGAAGGTAAACATGTATGCATCCAGGAGAACAAATAGAAAATTGTGATGAAAGAGTATTACATTGAAACGACCCAAATTTGGTTTCAGCTTGCCAGCCAAGACTTTGAGGGCAGTTGACTTCCCAATACCATTAGTACCAACCAAGCCAAGAACTTGTCCAGGTCTTGGGACTGGTAACCTGTAATTGCAAATTCCCAATTCTGAAACTACAGAAAACATAAAACCACAATTCCAAGTTAATACAGTAGTAACCCAACCTGTGCAATTTAAAAGTATTAGCTCCATAACGATGGGTTGTATCCTTATCTAAATCTTTCGGCAAGTTGATAATCTGGATTGCTTCAAATGGACATTTCTGTATTAACAGGTTCAACAGTCAGTAACACATATCTCATTAAACCTGGTAAACAAAAACATAAATTAATAAATAAACATTTTTTTACTAACCTTCACACAAATACCACATCCAATACACAATTCTTCAGAGATGAAAGCAAGCTTGGATGCCCCAGAAACCTCAATGCACAATTTGCCTGCAAGTAAATAAAAAAATTATCTACATTTACGCATGAACTTGCAGAATTCTCATCCTGAAATTTCACTATGCAATTTGAAGCAAAGTTATCAAAATTCTACTTAAATAACCGATGAAGAGCAAAGATTCACCAAATTAAAAGCAAATGATACCAGTTTTGACGACAGGGCAGCTCTTTTTGCACTCCTGGCGACACTTTTTGGGCTTGCAGCGATCGGAGCTCACAATTGCTATACGTGTCAATCGATCAGCCATCTCTGATCTCGCAGAGAAACCCTAGCAGAGACTGAAGAAGAAGAAGATGTTGAAATTAATAAACCCCAATTTAATAACAAAAAGTTTCTTGCTATATATATATGTAAAAAAAAATGTGAGTTACATTGGAGGCTACGCAAAAATTGCAGGTGGCGTTGCTCGGCGGAGGCGGGAGCTGAGGATTTATGATGTCCAAAACGACGCCGTACGAGAGATAGAAAGAGAACGGTTCATATTGTGAATTGGACAACACGTTAGGGTTCATATTGTGAATTGGACAACACGTTATTGATACTCGGAGTGATCAAGGTCTTGGCCCATACTCATAAATTGTGGATACATGTGTCATTATTTGTTGCTCAAATTTATTGTGAAATTTTATGAATTATCGGTTTTTACCGATCTCTAATAGTTTTAATCTATACGACTACTCTCTATAAGTCACATTTTGTAACTTTAGACTACTTTACACAATTTTTCACACATTCTCAAAAAAATTGTTTATCTCTCATCATTTGCAGTGCACATGACTTCAAAAATTTTAGAAAATCAATTTTACCCTTCTTCTTCCTTGGTCAAAAACAAGTTCATCATGTTTTCGCCAAAAACTTTAAAATTTTGCCGGGAAATCAAATAAAAATTAGGATAAAAGCTCATTATGATCCTTATACTATAATTAGTGTGCCAATTTAGTTCTTTTTTTTATAGAGGCTAGAATTGCATTAATATTGAACATTAAGGATACAATTACAACATAGATAAGCAAAGGATAAATTCGTTGTTATGTTCCGTCAATATGGATGTTAAGATGGGTTGTCCTAAATTTTCTTTGTATAAAAATAATTTAAAAATAAAAAATAAACGTATAGTCAGCGATTGTGTGGCATTTTTAGAATTTATAAAAATTATTAGACATGTGTCAACGTGTAATAGGTTAATTTAAATTTCCAAATATTTATAAATAAAAAAAAGGGAAAGGAAAATGAAAATTTATATTTTATTATTGTTTGACCTTAAATTGCTACTTTTATTAATTGGAAATAGGTATTACATTGACCTTAAAGAAACTACCATAATTCAAAACTAGCAAATCAGCATAATCATAACCTAATCTAAATATGGAAATTTTCATGACCTCCACCAAAAGATTTTTTCTTGAAACGAGCCACTGCTCGATT
>JAYMTF010004034.1:0-13978 GCA_036897485.1 Pelargonium nanum | reverse complement strand
GGTAGAGCACGGGTTAGTTTGCTCGTCATGCGTGGGTTCGAGTCGGCTCATTACTGGGGTGCAGAATGGCACTCATTTGCATCCAATTTCATCTTCATATAGTAGAAAGTCTCCTAATCTGGTCTACCTCGAACCTAAGATCAGGACACGTCTTCTTGACTTTTGTCAGTTCCTTTCTGAATCCGGGAACTCCGAAAAGCTTTGTAGAAATGAGAGGTTATCTATGATTATACTAACCACAAGGGTTACTATAGAACTCCTACTTAAGGCCTCGCCAACCTTGATAAGAGACCCTGGCAAGCTTGAGCTTGTTCCACCGGACACTATACGGAATTTCTGATACCTTATCTAAAGAGTCTTCTCAAAGAATTCGCCACTCTTTGTTTAGTCGTGTTAAACCATGCTCTTTCTTTTTCTTAGCTGATGCAAGTTTTCCAAGGAATTATCTAACTCTAGTTTTCTTAAGATCATCATGACTACTAGTCAAATCAAAAATTTTACATCGAATTTCGGACCTCAACATCCAGCTGCTCATGGTGTCTTGCGATTAGTACTAGAAATGAACGGAGAAGTAGTCGAACGAGCAGAACCGCATATTGGATTACTTCATCGAGGAACTGAGAAATTAATAGAGTACAAAACCTATCTTCAAGCCTTACCCTATTTTGATCGTTTAGAGGGCGACCGGTAAGTGACTGACTGATCCCCTTTGTTTCCTCCCATGACTAAGCGACGTATTCCGTTGCTGACAAGAGCATGTCATAGAAAAGGGAAGGCTTAGAATTAAGGCAAGTGTAAGCTTGGATCTAACTTTTCTTGCTAGATTCTAAGACCTGAGAGGATGATAAGAGTGGTAGTCCAAGGGAAGCGTGAATGCAAAAAGATGCGATGAAGTGCTGACAGTGACTGACCATGTGTTGCAGATCTAAAGCGAGTTCACCGAAAGAGGCTTAGAGTAGCTGTGAGGCCAGTTAAAAGAAGCATCAAAAGCAGAACTCCACTCATGCTAATAGATCAAAAAGACTAAGATCAAGAGCCCTTTTGACTAAAGGAAAGGTAGGTCAGTGGAACCGGTGAAAACTACACGCAAAAGTGTGGGACAGAGAGCTCGTAGTATCTCCTTCATGTGACCAGCAGAGAGAAGGAGCTCATACAGAGTTAGCATAACCCGAAGGGTCAACTCGAGTAAGAAAGCCGTGTTATTAGCGATTATCTCGCACGGTTTAGAGAGCACTTGTACATGTAAAACGACTCGAAGAAGTTGTCAAAGTCTTGGTTCGTATACTATACTTGACCCTATTTATGTTTCTATGATGGCCCAAGAACATGCTTATTCCTTAGCTGTAGAAAGACTCTTGAATTGCGAAGTACCTCCGCGGGCTCAATTTATAAGAGTTTTGTTCTGTGAAATAACTCGCATTTTAAACCATTTACTTGCCTTAACTACTCATGCTATGGATGTGGGAGCATTGACGCCTTTTTTGTGGGCTTTTGAAGAACGGGAGAAATTGTTAGAATTTTATGAGCGAGTCTCAGGAGCAAGAATGCATGCTAGTTTCATAAGACCGGGTGGAGTCGCACAAGATCTGCCTACCGGCTTGTGTGGAGATATTGACTCTTTCACACAACAATTTGCTTCTCGTATTGACGAGTTGGAGGAGATGTTAACAGCCAACCGTATTTGGAAAGAGAGATTAGTCGATATTGGAATCGTCACTGGACAAGAAGCCAAAGACTGGGGATTCAGTGGCGTAATGTTAAGAGGGTCTGGAATTTGTTGGGATTTGAGAAGAGCAGCACCCTACGATGTTTATCAAGAATTAGATTTTGACATACCCGTTGGTACGAGAGGAGATTGTTATGATCGTTACTGTATCCGTATTGAGGAAATGCGCCAATCCCTTCGTCTCATTGTCCAATGCCTTAATAAGATGCCCCGGGGTCTTATCAAAATTGATGATCGAAAACTCTGTCCCCCATCAAGAGGCCAAATGAAACTTTCTATGGAATCCTTGATTCATCATTTCGAGCTTTATACAGAGGGCTTTTCGGTACCAGCCTCTTCAACTTATACTGCGGTTGAAGCACCTAAAGGAGAATTTGGTGTCTTTCTAGTCAGTAATGGAAGCAATCGCCCTTACCGTTGTAAAATAAGAGCTCCCGGATTTGCCCATTTGCAGGGTTTAGATTTTATGTCTCAGCATCACATGCTAGCCGATGTGGTTACCATAATAGGTACTCAAGATATAGTCTTTGGAGAAGTTGATAGATAAGTTAGCTCTTTGTGATCCTAGTTTCGTTATTCTTGCAAGCCAAACAAAGAGAAAGATTTGCCTATAAGCTCTTCGCCCGCCAAATCCCTCCCAAAGATTCAGGTAATGTCAATTAGACTCTCGTAACAAAAGAATCTTTGAACCTTCAATCCGCTTGCCACTTCTTCTAACTGGTGGTTTCATTCACTTCTTTCCTTTCCCTGCTCGATGACCAAGAAACGGATCTCAGCTCGTAAACAAGACCAAGCTCTCATGTAGCGAACTTGCCAATCGACTACTTTACTCAACACAATGAGGCACAAAGTCCACCATTGAACCCTTGCTTGTGATCGAGAACTCAGCCTCTTTAGCAACCACAGTTTACAAGCGAGGTAAAAACCGTTTTATCTAGCGCTTTTTGGGATACCTATTGTTTTTGTTTAGTGTTTTCTCCGTATTGCTTTTCCTTTTTCTCTAAACAATCAGTCTCATCGTTCTCTCAGTGGTAGCAAATGGAAGGGTTTCTAGTGTCTGAAGCTATTGAGACCCTGTAGCTGACCTCCATTGAGTGGTTTTTCAAAACTTCCCGTAGGAGAAGAAGAGACATAGACTTCACTTTCTCTGAGTCTGGTACTACTTAGCATGGAAACGAGTCCCCTTGAGTGTGAACTAAAAGGACATTCACTTAAGCTCTCACATTAACCAACTCTTCTCTTCCTTCAGATCCAAGCCACTCCTTTTCAGTTCCTTCAAAGCTATAACACTCCTCTTCACTTCGTTCTCTCCTCTTAGCTGTCTTGCTCTTTGTACTAGCAGTTTTTCTCTAGCCGTTTCTTGTCTTGAGTGTTCTTCTTTCCTTCCTCCTTCGCAAAACACCGAACAAAAAGGCAAGATTGATCTTGAAAGACCCTTGTTCTCTCTATTCTCTCGAGTGTTCTTTTCTTCCTCTCTATCTTAGTCAGTGCTCTTTATTCTATGTTCATTATTCGAGTCTAGCCATCCCTATCTCTGTTACTTGGTTACTTATTCATCTCTTATTCTTTATCTTATTCTTTGTTTCTTTCTAAAAAGCATTCTAGAGGTTAAATGTGGTCCCTGAACCTATGACATTTTTTAGGTTTTTGGTTGACTTCCTCCAAACGGGGCAGAAACCGCTTTATCTAGCGCTTTTGGTTCCCTTGCTTCCTTCCAATTCCAGATAGTACAAGGAAGAAGACAAGCCCTAAAAGAAAATCCCTAATAAGTACAATAGATATAGGGACATTTCATTTCCTTACCCTCTTTCTTGAGTGTTTGTTTGTCTGGTTGCTTGCTTGTGAACTCATTTAGAAGTAGGTATTTTGTATATAATAAGGGAAATAGGGCTTTGAGTTAATGTTTTAATAAGTCTTGGGAAATAGGGGTCTTCCTTTAGGTGTATCTCTCTATTTGTACTACTTGGCTTTGGTTATACTGGGTTAGTTTTCTGTATTAGGAATTGGGAATGAAATGACTTAGATAAAGAGTACTAGCTTAAGCGCTTTTCTTCTTACTGATCTTTCCTTGGCAAACTCTGGCTTTTGTACAAGCAAGGGATTTTCCAGTGTCTTTTCTATCCCAACTCCTTACTTATTCTAAACTCTGATGGTACTGGTTTCTTAATTCCTTTCTTGAGCTTACACTTGCCTGATTCCGGAAAGCTAGTCCAGTCTTATCCAGGTTGATAGCTGTTATTAGTGTCTATCTTCTTAGCCAGTGAGTTACTTTTCTCTATTAGGTAATGAAAGTAAGTTCTTTTTAAGTGATAGGGTTTGATCAGTTTCTTAGTCTAAGTTTTCTAGACTTTCTATTTTGAGTGTAAGGTTTTCATTGACTCAATTTCTTTATAAGTTGAGGGTTTCTCTCATGCCCTTGCCTGAAACAACTCTTTCTTACGAGACACTTGAACATTGTCTCCTTTTGCTCCTCCTTTCCTGAAAGTGAGTAAAGTTGAAAGCTAGTCAAGTACACAGGATAGCTATCAACACGTAATGCATGAAGACTAAGAAGGGAAGATTTATCTTGGAGAACAGTTGAACGATTAGGGTACTCAGACTTATCTTCTTCTTCTTCTTTCTCTGTTGCTTTGGGTTTCATTTCATGTTTCTCTTCTAGTCTTTGTACTATATTGTTTGTTTTCTTCTTTTACTGGTTTTCTCTTTTCTGACCTCCCTCGCATTTCGATCCTAGAGTTTTGTTTGGTACTACTCAAGAAGTTGAACTTAAAAGCTCATGTATAAGAAGTTTAAAAGAAAGTGAGAGCCCTAGCTAGCCAGCTATCTGGGACCCCTTTCGCATACAGAAGGAAGCCGTCTGATCCTTGCCATCTCAGATTGACTTTATGGTTTTTCTATATATGAATGCTTATAGTGAATCACTTAAGAAACCAGTAAATGGATAGCTATCAACAGAATGAGACTAAGAGATCTCTTCTAGATTGAGTCTTGTTCAAGTCCTTAAGAATCTTAGCCAGCTTCTTTTCTTTTTGGGACTAGCCACCCAACTCAAGGAATTAGCCGATCTTTGTTTAGTGCTTCCTAATCCAAGGGAAGATTTATCTTGGACAATTGAGGTAAGTTTAAGTCGTAACAGCTCTTTCTGTTTTTTACTCCGTGAATTAGGTAACTGATTCTTAACTTGATTGACAGATTCTGGTCTTACAGCTCTCCTATCTGCTTTCTTTCCCATTTCCTTTTGTGTTATTGGTATTGGCTTTCTGTTGTGTCTATCCCTTACTTCTTCATATTTACTAAATTTATTCGCTTTAGGGATTGGAGACAAAGGAACAAGTCAACTTGCCTTTCGCTTCCCTTGAAGTACTAAAATTACCAAGTAAGACCCCTAGCTAGTAAGGCCAAGAACAACTAAGTACTTTTCCCACGGTTCTATACTCCTTATTACTCCGTGAATTAGGTAACTGATTACATAGTTTATTGTTTTTCCATCTATGTCCGACTACTTTTTTCTTTTTCTGAGTCAATTCCTTTACTGAAATCATGTTTATTGAATTTGCATATAGGGCAATCCTACTTTTTTGAGAATCAGAGTGCCCTTCTATAAACAAAAACGGGTCTATTGATTTGACCTATGGTGAAAATTGAACAAAGATTTTAGGGCATTTCCCTAGGTTATCCTGCAATTCTAGGTCTTTAAGAACTAGGAAAGGAACGATTTCAAGGCCCTTTTTTCGTAGAAAAAGCAGTCCACCCTATATGCAAAAGTCTTAAACACCATTTTCCCTAGGGAGCGCGTTTCATTTGTGATCAAATTGAGTCCAGCATAGCAGTCAAAGTCTTAGTTTTTGTGTTAATCCTTTTCTTGTTTTCCTTTCTTGTTTGTGTTTTACTGTTCTTCCTTCCTTACTTGTTTAACTCCTTAATTCCTTACTTCTTCTGTAGCTTACTTATTAGGAGGTAAGTCTTACTCTTCACTCAGAGCTTTTCCTAGTCTCCTCCTCACTTCGTTCAGAGCTATTACTAACCTCTTAGCTAGACCAGCTGCTTACTCATACCCGTTTTCTTATCCTGTATCATACCTTGTCTCTTACTCTTAACCTTCACACCTTTCATACCCATCTTAATCTTGTTATTCTTCTTAATTCCTAGAAGCAAATAACTTATACCTTTTGTAAATTCTATACTCCAAGTAAACTTGCCTTTAGCAGTACTCTTTATTAAGAAACTCCTTGCCTTATTCTTAGAGGACATACCCCTCTCCAGAGCTATACCTGAACTTTTCTTAAGAATTAGAACTCTCTTCTTAATCTGAATAACCATCACTTTCTCTAGAGCTATACTTGTGCTCTGTATTATCTTGATAGAACTCTTAATCTTCTCAATCTTAATAGCTAGACTTTATCTTTCCTTACTTACTGGACTGTAAACAAACACATTACTTTATAGCCAGCATCTACCGCTTACCTTGTTGTTTCCTACTCTCTTTCTTGCTCAAAAGTGGATTTGAACCCACGACATCTGATCAAACTAAGCAGTGCTTTACCAATCAGAAAAGAGAGCTAGGAAAAGAACTGAAAACAATGACTTACTATAAATCGAGTATGAAAGACCAGTATGAAAGATGAGCTAAATCTATTCAAATCTCAGTAATTACAAATGAAGGAAGAAGAACTGAGACAACAGGACTTTAACCTACGGACATCGGGTGAATCTTCCAATGCTCTGCCACTTTGCTATTGAGGTATGCTTTAGCTTACTCTACTCCATGGAAGAAATAGAACTTGAATCTAATATAACTGCTCACTTTCTAATAAACTGCATTTGAAAGAATGAGCTAAATCGAGTCTTTCTCTAAGTCATTAAAAAGGGTGCTTTTACTGATGAAGGAAAGTAAGGCAAGTTTACTTGTCTTGGAAAACTGGCTAAGAAATTGGCTGTAGATAGAACTAAAACAGCAGCACTTTAACCTCCAGCTGTTGATTAATAGAACTAGTGCTTTACCAACTCCGAATACTTAACAGAATATACTGAATGCGTACTATAACTAGTGTATGAAAGACTGAATCTAAATTTAGTATTTATATAGGTCATTCAAAATGCCAACTCCTTACTTCCTTACGTTTAGCTTTCTTAATCTTCCTCAGTGGAATTAGCTACCAGCTTCTCTGGCCACCTCCTCCTCAGTTCCTTCGGAGCCAAACTAAATACTCCTCGCTTTGTTCATACCTATACCCGCTTTCTTCTTAAAAGCTAGACTCTCTATCCCTGAATTCTGTATCTTGATCGCTCTCTTATGCTTGCCTTCCTTACTCTTAATACTTGTACTTCGTACCTTTTTCTATTTACTTTTACTCATACCTTCTTTCATATGCCTACCTACACCTATCTTAGCCATACCTTTCTTATAGGTCTTAGTCTTTGTACCACCTGTATCCTTACTCTTGATACCGGTACCTACTTATTATGACAGGAAAGAGAGAGAGTAGGCTAGAAGGACAAGACTTCCCAGAGAATATCTTGCTCGCTTACTAAGAAGCTACGACAGGAACCTACAGAAGGTAATAGCTCCTCTTACTAAGAGAGTCTCACTAAAGTCTTATTAAATATTCAGGAATTTTATATGAAGTCTCATAACAAAACGAAGAATTAGACCTCAGCTTTCTAGTTTTTATCTGCTTTCCTTTGTGACTTTGAACTCTTATTAAGTGAAACTGACAATAAGGCAAGTTTACTTGTCTTGGAATCCCTGGCTAAGAAACCTTTCCCAGACTGTACTTTTTCTTATTAAGACTCTGGTTTAACTGGCTAAGAAATTCTAAAGGACTCATTTAGGAAAGGCCTCATACTCCCTCAGAGTTTCAATTGTACTCTATACATTATAAGGGGTCCTCTAAAGGCAGCTGAATATCTTGACTAAATTAAAGGTATCCTTCAGCGTGTTACCTTCCCTAACTTAATGCGCTAATAAAGGGGGACGCGGACTTCTACTCTTTTACTTCAAAAAGCAGGATACAAACAAGCCTATAATTAAAAGGAGTACCTTCTCTATAAGATTCCTAGGACTCTTACTCTAGCAGAAGAAAGTCTAGGATTCCCTTTTATAGAGTCCTAATTCTTCCTAACCCAGAAGCCGAAACTAAACTAGTTCGTAGATTTCTAGGTCTTAAACTTTGTTAACTTTCAGGTCGGAAAACCTAGAATATTAGATACTGCAAAGCATTACTTGTAATTTACAAAATAAATCCCAACTCTTCTCTTTGCTTTGTTCAGAGCTTTATCTAGACTTGCATTCTGTAGCTCACTCCCTATCTTGATAGCCTCCGTAGTCTTATGAAATAGACCTTGCTTGGAAAAGCCCCTCTTTAGGATTCCCTTACTTTCTTACTCTTGCTTTCCTTGATCAGTGGAATCACCCTAGAATCTTAGTCAAGGTTACAAGACCGATAGTCAATCAACAACATATTAATATTAGGAAGATGCCTTTTTACTAATGCAAACCAAATGAAAGACAGAAGAAAGCCTGTCCTTTACCCTTCCCTTGAGAGCTTCTTCCGCAGTCAATTAGCTACCAGCTTCTCTTACTCTTACCATACTCCGTATCCCGACAGCTTTACTATTGAGCTATATACCTAGAACTCTCTTAGCTAGACTTGCTTTCTTAAGACCTATCCCAGTCTCGGAAACTCCACTCCAAACTAATATAAGCAATCCCATAACTCAACCAAGCAATCTAAAGCCAACTCTCACTAAGCTACAAAATGCTTTTCCCTTCATCGCTATGAACTGACTTCCCTTCAAGCCAGTAACTAACCTTCGGAGCTAACCTACACATTCCTCTTCACTGTGTTCAATCTTCCAAGCAAGCTAATCAAGCCAGCTAAACCTTGCCCTCAAACGCAAGCTCACTCTCACCTGCCTAAGACCTATCCAAATAGCTGGAACTCTTTTGAGAGCTCTAACCTTCTTCCTTCAGAGCTCTTAACTTCTAAATACGACTAATTACGAACAGACTTGAACCTTTGACTTGAGATTCAACTAACGAGTGCTCTACCAATCGTATATACTCCATTGTCAATACTGACTTGACTACTAAAAACTACTTTGTAAAGCTAAATCTATTTCCTAAGTAATTTAAAACGAGTACTTAGATGAGAGCTTACCTCGCAAGCAAGCAAAAGACAAGCAATCCTCTCCTCAGTTCAAACAAGCCAACTTCCCTTAATCCCTTATTCAAGAACTTCTTACTCTTTAGTTTCCTTGATCTAATCACTTATATAATAGACTCAATTTCCTACTCAGATTACCTAGACCTATCTGACTCTTCTGCATACCTATGTTCTGTTTCTCTATCTCATTCCTCAGAGCTAGACTCTTAATTCTGTACCATACATAATTTGTCTCTTGATACTTAGACCTGAATTCCCTATACCTATTAACTAAAAACCTAGACCTTCTTAGCTGTCTTATTCAGGATTCTCGATACCGTCTTACCCCTTCATACCTGTACTTGTTATTCCTTGATCTAGACTTTCTCCAATCCATACTCAGTCCAATCCCGGAAATCCCAATCAGTAACTCCCGATCTACTCCAAGCAAGGAAATCACTGAATAATACTAATACAATCCTTAACTCAAATACAGGAGCACCAACTGACAACTCCTTACTTTCTTATCCAGAATATATTAAGTTCCTTCAGAGCCAAATTCAAACATTTATGTCATAAGACAAAGACAGGAATACCCATACCTTAGAGAGGTATAGCTCCTAAGATACTGAGTGCAGGTTTAGCTAACATCAAGAGTATGGGTAAGGTATAGGTATGTATAAGAATAGGTATAGGTAAGAGTAGGTTAGTAAGAGCTCTGAACTTTGTGAAGAGTTGGGCTTTAGATTGGAGTATGAGTAAGAGTAAGAAAGGTGGGAGTAATAAGAGGAAGTAGGAGTTATAGATAGTATAGTATTAGAGTAAGATAGTCTTACTACTCTTCTTAAGGTTAGGATTTCTTACTTGTACTATATTGATTGATTGTTTAGGAGCTGGTACACTATCTATTAAGTAAGTAAGATACCTATTTGTTAATGAACAACCCAAGGTAAGATTTCTCCAAACTGCATTTGCCTTCAAATCCAAGGGATGCTTTAGCTGGCTTGAACAAGAAAACTGGTATATTCATACCTATACTTATTTGCTTAGTCTTTAGAGCTATACTTGGATTCTCTATCTTACTCATACCTGTACTTGCTTTCATACCTATACCTTGTTTGTTATTCTATCTGTTTCTTACTCTATTTCATTCCTACTTGTACTTACTTTCTGTAGCCCTACTTTCTTAATCTTAATAACTTTGTTACTCTTATTCATACCTAGACTCTGTACCACCATCTACTGCTTACTACTCCCCTATAGGATTCCCTTTTTGACTCTACCTAAGACAAGATTTATCTTGCTAGGGTTTTGCCCTCTATCTATAAAGACTCCTAACTACGCTTCAGATATCCCCTAGAAAAGAAAGGAACCGGAGTGATAACAATACCTTTCAACTTTAACTAGCTAAAACCTAAGGCAAGCTTTAGCTTGATTGGTAGGAAAAAACTCCTTGCTTACTTAATATATATACCTTTTCAGTAAAGACTTTCGATATAAGGCTAAGAAACTAAGAATTAAATAGAATGCTGCCGAAGTTATTTCATCTTTTTCTTTTATCACCAGTTTAGGTGTCCTGTAAGGTGTTTATCAAAGACTTTGAGAGTTCATTATCCTATATAAATTGAATTTGCTTATGTACTTTATCTATTTCTTACCTTTAATAACTGGAAAACAAAAGAGTGAACTTCCCAAAGTATCTGAGAGTGGTAATCCCCCTTTTACTTCTTATTACTTACCTGTCCTAAATCTACAAAGTGGAACTGCTCTAAATAACTTATACGAATTCTTAATACTTAATAGCGTCTTTCACTTAAACTTCAAATTCCAGAATAAACTATAACAGCCAACTTACTTGGAAAACTTGATTCTCTATTCATTTGAAAAAGTCTACAGAAACTGACCCTTTTGTATACATTTACTCGGATTAGAAGCCAGAAGAACTCCTCTCCTTTTTATACTGGGATTCATACTTGCCTGGATTTGCTTCTTTCCTTGTTAATTAGGAACAGGCAACAAGAGGCATCGAATAGATGGCAGACTTTAGCTTTACTACTGAAATTCATTACTTTAACTTCAGTTCTTTACCTCTTCCCTAATTGGATTATTGCTTGTTACGAGTTCCTTACCTTAGACTACCCTATAGTTAGTACCTATTTCCTAAGATTTCATTACTGGTTGTTAAGCCCGCAGTTCTAGTTCTACCTTACTTACGAACTCAGAAAGAAAGCTGTTTGTTAATTAACTTTTAAGGAAGCTCTCTATTACCTACTAGAAACAGAGGACCATTATTAGGATTTCCTTAGTTAATAATCTTTCTTTTTGATAGTGTATTACTATTGTAAAGGCAAGCTTTAGCTTGTTTGCTTCTTATCGGATAGAACCTTATAGTACAAAGGTAAGTCATTGTTCCCGACTTATGGCATCCGAAGGAAGGGAAAGGAAATTTGTATATATGATAGAACATAGATACCCTATAGGCACACCAACAAGAAAAACGGATTTACTAGAAACCCAGGACTTTCTTTAGCCTCAATTCTTTTATACCCAACAACTTCTGCTTACTAGCTTTCTTACTCTTAATCTTAAAATACCTACTTTCTTAAGACTCAAAAACTGGAAACCAACTACATTCATTTTAAAAACCCTTTTTCAATTTTACATTTAAGTAAATACTTTCAGTAAAAACAACAAGATAAATCTTGCCTTAATAGAGTGAACTTCCTTTTCGATCAATTTGGAGGAGACATATAATTGTAAAATGAACAAGCTCAAGCTCGCCCTTCGAGAAAGAATTGAGAAATTGACAAGTTTGTAATTTCCCGGGATTTTGGTCCTCAATCACATTTCTCCTATAGAGGGTCATGCAAAAAGTCAAGAATTTGATTACTTTCACAGTTATACGGGACTACTTTTTCCAAAAAATGAAACAAACTCTCCTAGTAAATTGTAGTTTATTCATTTTACAGCTATGTCAGACTCCTTTTTATGAAATTAGGATCAAGCTTCCCTAGGCAACCGAAGGTTGAGGACTTTTCTCGCTATACTGGACTGAAATGGATCGAAAAGGAAGTGAGGGCTCCGAAGGAAGAGAAGATGAAGAGGAATAGTTAACTGAAGCCTTACAGCTCTCTTACAAAGTAGGGATGCTGTAACAGCTCTTTCTTTGTTCCTATCAAACCAAGCTAAAGCTTCCCTATGATCAGTAAAATCACTTATACAATAGGATTTCTTACGCAGCGAGTTTAGGCAAACTTGTTTGGAGTTTCTTACTCTCACTCATAACTTGTATCCTATTCCGACTTCTTTCCTTACTCTTTCTTCATAGATATACCCTTCCCAAGTATCTTATCCGGAATCAGAGAAACCTAGCTATAAACAGGGGAACAAAGGAACAAGAACACTCAAGAATAAAGGATTTAAGAAACTAGTACCAAAACCAACTCAAGAATTCTTTTCGCTTGCCTTATATTCCAAAAAAGGTATATAATCTAGTAATTCGAGAGAAAGATTGACAGTCTTGTAATGAATCTATCATTTATTGATCTCCTATTTACAAATGTTCTCTACTGACACGACACCACTTACTCGGCTTAGGGTTCTTACTATTTCTCTCTCATTTTTGACACAATCACCCATTCAACCGGGAACAGTCATGGGTTCGAGTCGATTCTTTGCTGGGATTTCTTCTCTATTGCCCGCCAACCAATTCAATGTCTTAGCCAGTTCTTTCTCCTGGCCAATGTCTTAACTATAACCGGAATCTCTATCTGCTCCAACTAAACTTCTAGACTTCTGATCTTTCTAGTTCCTTTTCGTTTTGGGACTCCTTGCCTTAATAGCTCCTTTAACACTTAAGCTTCAAATTCCAGAACTCATTGAGAAATTAACAACTTTTTCATTTCCCGGGATTTTGGTCCTCAATCACATTTCTCCTAAGGATCAAAAATGTGTAAAAACTAGGACTTTTCCCGCTATAGCGGACTCAATTTCTCTTTTTTTGAAATGTCTTCCCTTCCTAAAACGGAGGACTTTTGTCGCTATAGCGGACTACTTTTTTTCTTTTTCTGAGTCACTTCCTTAGGGAAAAAGGCGTTGATTACTTTTGCAGCTATATGAAATAGAATTTTCTTGTAAAAAGGGAAAGAAATTATCCTTTACGAAGGGAAACGCTTGTGTTTGGTTGTTCAGATTTTGACTACTGTAAAATGAATAAACCCGGTTTTTCCTACGGAACAGGTCTCCCGTTTTTTGAAAAGTATGTTTTATATAACTGGAAAATGAATAAAACCCGTTTTCTTAAGGGAAGGGCTGTAAAGAATTAGAACTTTTCTGTCTGCTATACTGTAAAAACAAGAAAAGTGCGCTAAACTCCTTCCTTTAGTTTCTTAAATTCAGACTTCCCTGTCACAAAAACCTAACTTAGATGCCTCTTAATCTCAACACCTTTCTTATGCCTACTGACTTAACCTAACTCATACCTGTACTTGCTTTCTCGATCCCCGGTTTCTTACTCTTATGCACACTACTTACACACTAAATAGGACTCCATTTAACTGGCTAAGAGCTAAGGCAAAGATTTATCTTTGTAAATAGAACACATCCCTTAGGTTTTTAACTAGTAAGAAAGCTATTTGTTATATAGGATTACTTGTATTACTTGGTTTAGGATAATTCCTCGTGTTCTTTAGTTGTTACTGCTACAGAGAGGCGAGCTTGCTTGGAGTCTACAGAGGGTTAATGTTCCCAACTTGATAACTTGCCTGAGGAAGGGTTGTGCAAGTAGTATATATGATAGAACATAGATACCCAACAACTTCTTCTTCCTCATATTCCTAACTTCCTTAATCCGAGAGTCAACAGGATTCTTAAACTTGAATTCCTTACTCTAAAGCTGAAACCCATACTTCTATACTTCTTAAACAGATCCCGAGTAACAAACCTAAGGGTCTGCCTTTACTTTATATACTACAGAGATACTAAGAAAATACAGGAGTTCAGGTCCTATCCCATACCTATAATAGAAGTGACATTAAGGCTACAATAAGACATAGGTTCTAATCCCATAACACCATTAAGACTAAACTAAGAAAACAGCCTCTCCTTA
>JAYMTF010004033.1:0-13980 GCA_036897485.1 Pelargonium nanum | reverse complement strand
GACGCCATGTTATCACCTCCTTCTTCATCATAAGCTAGTTGTGAAATATAATTAGTACGGGTAGATGCATTTTTTTCATGTTTTTTCTGTATTGAATCGTATTTAAGTAGTTTGGTTAGTTTTGAGTTTTTTTTATGTCTTTCATTATTGAAAGTTTGTCTTCTATTGTTGGAAGTTATTTTTCTCATTATGAGCATGCGAGTTTTGCTTGGAAGTACTGCTGCGCGTCAGTTGGCTTTGAAGAGAGCAAGAACGAGTCTGCTTGTTTCACTATGCAGTTAATATTTCAACCAACGATGTGACAGTTGGAAGTTCATATGAACATTTGAGATTTGCAAATCAGGTTACTAAGGTAGTTGGTTATATGTCAGGTTTGTTCGTTATCGAGTATGTAATTCTCTAATTGATATTAATGAAATTGATGCTTCCCTTCAAAAAAAAAAAAACTTAACAAAAAAAAAGTAAATAAACGACCGGTAGTATAATATACAGTATAAAATTCAAAGCGAGCGCCACGTTTCTTTCCCCCCAATTTATTCACCTACTCCAAAGCCCCGAACCACCGAACACATACACGTCATCAAAACGTTTAATTTGTTTAATTTTATTTATAATTATTATAATTTTATATATTTATGAACAAACACGACATTGAATAAAAAAAGCCGCTCTTTTGCGTTCGAGAAGATTGCGACTGACGAACCTGACCTTATAGCAGCGTTAGGGTTTGAAACTTGTTTGTCCGAACCGCCCAATTTCCTGTCTTCTCCTCCGGCATTGTCTCTGCATGAATCGGATCCTGCTCCAAATCCCCGATTCCGTTTCGGATTCTAATCGCCTCCGCCAATGGCGTCTAAGGTCTCGCCGTCTGCTTCCGCCAGCAGATCGGACCCGCACACGGACCCTTCGGTATGAGCCGTTTATTTATTTTGATCGCCGTTGACGACCTGGCTCGTGAGAATTTTGTAATACATGCTACGGATTTGTTTTTTTTTTTTCACTGTGTTATTGTTGTTATTTTGTTTTTTTTTGGTACAATTTTTCATTTTCGTGGAATGTAGGATGTTCAACATTTCGTTATTTCCTTTTCCTCTTGAATGTTTGATGGAAATTTAGGTTAGTGAGGTTGAGTTTAGTGAAATGCTGGACAATTGGAGCTTAGTATGAGCAAAAAAATTTAGCAGCCTAATGTTGGCAATGATGCTGATCACACAGATATTTTTAAGTTTAATGTAACTGAGAGGTGATTAGAATGATATATGATGGATTTTTAGGCTGATTTGAATGGTTTTAGTGAAATGCCGGACAGTTGGGAGCTCATTATGAGCTTAATGGTTAACTTTTAAGTGGAATTGATTGTGGGACTTTATATTAACACTGACTTCGTTCCCTTTATTAGTTGAGTACCTACTTTAACTAACGTACGTAATGCTGGTTACTTGGGGTTGGGGACACTGGCAATTGACTTCTGACCCAGTGTGCAACAGTGTAGTGATGAGAATGATGTATGATAGATTTTGAAGTTAATTTGAATAGGTTATACTGTTATAGTACAATGCTGAACATTTGGGAGCTCACTACCAGCTAAACCATTAACTTTGAAGAATTGCCCAAGAAATGTCATGAATTTGTCAGCATTATGCTGGTGAGTGGTGGCACTGGTCATTCACGTCCTACAAATAGTATTATTTATTATAAGTGTTTGTATGTTCGATGTAACTAAGGGTTACAATTATAGAGGAAAAATGAAAGGAAAAACTGAAAAAGAATTGGAAAGGCAATAGAGTCAGATATATATAAATATCACAAAGCAAAGTTAGTACTCATTTTTAGTTATGTTTTGTGAACTAAGTAGTATTAGTTGAGCGTTAAAATATCCTATTTGTGTTTGTTTGATTCTCTTCTTATTGTTTGTTCTATTTTTTTTAAATTAAATGTTTTATGATTCTTATTTATATGTTTGTAAAACATATTTATACTGATACGCATATTATTCAAATAAATGCAGATTGGAAAATAGTTTATCTTCAAGTTATACAGTATAAGATAGATTATGTAAACAAAAAGAAGAGTAACAAACAAAACAAACATATTGAGAATCTCTTGTTTTTGGAAATTGAGATTTAAAATTTATTTGCACTAGGAGATAATCAATCTTATCTGAGGTCTGTTAAGTATTTGGGGCATTTAGGTTTCTAATCAATTAATACGTGCTTGCGTGTGTGTGTGCGCCTTTTTTTTTTACACATGAATATGAAATGCTAGTGAGTGGTTGATAATTTAGGATAGAAGATTGTATATGCCATAAGACTTTTTATTTATGGGAATATGTAAGTAATAAGGATTGATATAGGTAGTTCCCAAACTATACCTGGATCTTTATTCGACATTAGGTAAAAATCCATGTGTTAAAGAGATTTCTAAAAGAGGGGGTGGGGGGTTAATTGGACCTTGATTTTGTGCATGTACAATTATTTTTTGAAAATGGCAAACTGAGAACAGTTTTAAAACCAATGTTCTTTTGCATATATCTTATCTGTGCATTATATTTATGGTGACTTCGTATTTCATAAAGTCATTGGGTTATCAAGATTTTATTATCTTATGTTTGACTAGTTGGTTTCTACAGATGATGAGACCCGAAGAATCAATTCCCATTCCAAGGGAGATAGAGCTGGTTATTGATTCCCTTAAGAATCAAGTTATTGCAGACCGGTGTGTTTCTGTAAAGGTGCACATTTTTATGATGCTTTTGATTTATATGAATTAGACATGGTATGTTGTTAGGATGCTGTTTTGTTTATATGTGATTTTCATCTTTCTGCTTTTTCCAGAACCGGATGGAACAAAACAGGCAAAAGTTGCTTGGCATCACAAACCATCTCTATCAGTTGTCAAATGAAAGACGAGACAACCCAATAAGTGGCTTTGACAGAAGTTTATTGACAAAGAGGCAGAATGACGCACTCAATATGCACAATGGTATTGAATTAAATAATGGGGATAAGAATAGCAATAGCTCCCAAGAAGATGGTCATTCTTCCACAGCAGTTCTTTTAGGATCTAGTGTTGCTGTGAAAAATGCTGTTCGCCCAATTAAGCTAATAGAAGTGAAAAGACTACCACCTTATACTACATGGATTTTCTTGGATAGGTAAGTTAAGGCTACTATGTATTTTGTATATTTAATTGACCTTATATGTATATTTATTTTATATATAAAATAAACCTTTACTCATAGAACATGTTGACTGTGCTTGTATCAGTTGTATGCATTTGCCCTTCTCTAAATGACATTTGTTGTTTTCTTGTATGCATTTATACTACTAGCCATATTGTAAAGAACTTAATAATATTGTTAACTTTAGATTCAATTTTTTCTCTTGGTTCTTGGAACACGAACAGTTTGTGGTGTTGTACCATATATAGTATCACACAACTTTTCAGGAACTAGATTAAAAAAACTGAATCGAGTTCTATATCTGTTTGATGGTTATGCTGCAGAAATCAAAGAATGACTGAGGATCAGTCCGTGTTGGGACGGAGGAGGATTTATTACGATCAAAATGGTGGTGAGGCACTAATTTGCAGTGATAGTGAGGAAGAAAACAATGAGGATGAAGAGGAAAAGAGAGACTATCTTGAATCTGAAGATTATATTATTCGGTTGGTATAACCAGATTAATTTATAACTAAATATTTTTTCTGCAGTCACCATGAGCTTTTTGTTTGTTTGATTGCTTGGATTCTATCTTTTCAGATTTACCTTCATTGTTTCCTGATTTCAATGGTTTGAACGTAGCCTCTACTTAATCCCCACTGCAACCTTCATATCCTTAGTTTACTTGACTGGTTGTTTCTGGTTTTCTTCTTAATTGTTATATGCTTAAAATTATCTGGATATCTAGTATTCTCATGCTGCATGGACAAAACTCTTAAACTGTATATAGATAAATAATTTTTTTTTTCTTTCTTTCTTTTTTTTTCCCTCTTTTTCTGTTGTAGAAAAGAAACATTCATTCGGTGATAAGTACTATCACTGACTTCTGGCTTGCTAAGCCTCAGTTCATTTTAATTTTTCATGCTGTTGAGAACAGATCATCTTTGTTCGACACATTTCACTGTATTATTCCTTTTGCGAGAACCTTGTTGCTTTGTGAGATCATATATTGTCTTTTGTTATCCAGAATATCTGCCAACATTCTGTTTGGAACTCAAAATTTTTGTTTTAAAACCAGCAATGAAGTTTAGTGTTTATTGTTGGACCTAGGAAAACAATGTTAGGTGTTTATGTATGCAATTTTCAAATATGTTTAGCATTCTTATGGTATCTCTTATGATTTTTCCAGGATGACTATCAAGGAAGCTGGTTTATCAGATAATGTTCTTGAAGCACTGGCACAATGTTTCTCTAGAAGCCCTTGTGAAGTCAAGGTATGGAGTAATAAGGAAGCTTAGTTTTGCTCTGTATTGCTACTTTGTCAAGTAACTGTCATTTTTCATTTTGATGCGTTCTTTCTTGCATTTGCTGTCTGATATAAATGGTCATAGTACAAGCTTTGGTCCACCTGTTTCCCATTTGCTTTGTGCTTGCTTTACAGAGATATGAAACACCATCAAACATCTTATACAGGCAAGATATGAAACTCTCATTAATGAAGAGAAGGCTGCTGAAGGCTCGAAGAAAGGGGATGAAGGCATTGCTTTTCTCGATAAAGATGTTGATGCAGCTCTAGATTCCTTCGACAACCTATTTTGTCGTCGTTGTCTTGTAAGCACCTGTATTATTCAGTGGTATATTATTTCTAGCATCTTTCTTTAAACAGTTGTACTGATCATTCACTTTTATATTGCCAGGTCTTTGATTGCAGATTACATGGATGTTCGCAAGATCTTGTCTTTCCTGTATGTTGACCAATTATGATAATTTGTCTAGAGTTGGGCCAGTTGGCTGAATTCCTGGTGGTGTTTTTTTGCTAATAAAAAATTATTTTAGGCTGAGAAACAACCTCCCTGGAGCCATCCAGATGACAACAATGTACCATGTGGACAACATTGTTATCGATTGGTATATTTATTGGTTTTTTCCATGTTCTCTTTTGTTTTGTTCCTTTACTGGTGAACAACTTATTTATGTAGCTTCTACTGACTCTTATTAGGTTATGAATACGAAGTCAGAAAAAACAGGAAAGGTAGACTCTCCATTACGTGTTGATTTTGATGAAAAGTCTGTCCCCTCGCCTGATGGTGTTGGGACTCAGATGTCAACTAGAAAGAAAACCCTGGGTGTATCTGCTAAAAAGAGGGTGAAATCCTGCCAAAGTGAGAGTGCTTCATCAAATGCAAAGCAGATTTCAGAGAGCAGTGACTCTGAGATAGGACCAAGACAGGATATTACTTCTGCCAGCCACTCATCGAACCCCAAAGCTAAGCTTGTTAGAAAAAGTGAAATTCGTAAAAGGAACAGCAAGCGAGTTGCTGAACGAGTTCTAATGTGCATTCAAAAGAAACAAAAGAAAGTTGCCACTTCTGATTCTGGTTCCATTGTGAGTGGAGGTCCTTGGCCAAGTGATATGAAACTTAGATCTAACCCACACAGAGAAAATGAAGATGCTACATCTTCTTCTCATAAGAAAGTGAAATCTCCCACCACTGGAAGGTCTAGAAGGAAGGAATCACTGATCCACAACAGTGACGAGTTAATTGAGGAATCCGTTATTGGTGGTTCATCAAATGACGTGATCACAGAGCCACCTATTACTAGTAGTGATGAAACTTTAAGGAAAGAAGAGTTTGTAGATGAGAACATGTGTAAACAAGAGTCAAGTGACGACAAATCTTGGAAAGCTATTGAAAAGGGTCTTTTTGATAAAGGCGTAGAGATTTTTGGCAGGAACAGGTCAGTGATTGCAATTAATGAATGGTTAAATTGCCTTGTGTTTGTTACTAATATTTCTCTTTATGATGATTTTAGGCATGTATGCAATTCAGTATACTAATTTCCTTCAAAAAAACTGATGAATGAACTTTTTACGTGTGGGAAAAGTCTATAAATACTTTTAAGTGATGCGATTTAGGATTGTGGGGCAGAAAATGTAAGGGTTGTGGAAATAAGTTGGTTTTAACTTTTGATTGTAAAGGGTCATTAAACATTCACCCTTAATAAATAATATTGTGATTTTTTAAAATTCATCTGCTCTGTTTCTCTCATGGTAGATGGTTGTTTCTTTGCTGTTTTCAAGTTGGTTTACATTAATATTGACAAAGTTGGACTAGTACTTGACAGTGAAAGTATGCATTTAGTTCCCACCTAAAATTCATACTATATGCCAAGTTTCCATCTTTTGAACATTATTGCATGCGATAATGTCCATTTTTCTGCTTTTTTATGCTTAATAGATTATTAGCATGACATGCTATGCATGGTAGATGTTGCACTTTTTTTCCTTTTCTTTCAAATATTTCCTTGTTAGTTCTTTAGTTGTTAATGCTTGGTCTAATGATGATAGTTTACTTTTCATACAGCTGTCAGATTGCTAGAAACCTCTTAAGTGGCCTGAAGACATGTTGTGAAGTTTTTCAGTTCATGACTGGCTCTGAAAATAAGCTATTTGAAGCAGGTGATGCTGCAAATTCTCTTGCCGATGGTTATCCCAAGGATGGAAGTAAGGTTAGATTGTTTTTATGTTACCAAGGATCCTTCAGATCTCAACCAATTACTTTCTTCTTCTTTTCTTTCCTGTTTTGATTGGGTAAAATGCAATGTAGGGCAATAATGAAGTGAGAAGAAGATCAAAGTTTTTACGTAGAAGGGGCAGAGTACGTCGCTTGAAGTATACTTGGAAATCTGCTGCATACCATTCTATCAGAAAAAGGATTACTGAGAGAAAAGATCAGCCATGCAGGCAATATAATCCATGTAATTGCGGAAGTGCTTGTGGGAAGCAGTGTCCTTGCCTTGTAAATGGAACCTGCTGTGAAAAGTACTGTGGGTGAGTCCTTTGCTTTTGAATGACACTGGAAAACTGCTTTTTCGGTATCCTATCCCTCCCAAAAAAACTGCAAATTACTGAACGAGCAAGCAGCATTTGTACTTTCTTTTGGATAGCTTCACTTATTACCACTTTGTGGACTTGAATATGGAGTCCGCTTGTGGTGTTGGTGATAAAATTTTTCTCTATACTGATTTTGCTTATTCTAATAGATGCCCTAAAAGTTGTAAGAATCGGTTTAGAGGCTGTCATTGTGCAAAGAGTCAATGCCGAAGTCGGCAATGTCCATGCTTTGCCGCAGGTCGAGAATGCGATCCAGATATTTGTAGGAATTGTTGGGTCAGGTGAGTTTGCGACTCCTAATTCATTTCTTGATCCACTGTGTTATCTTGCCTTAACTTTCTTACTGTTTAAGCTTGAACTGTTTAAATTTGGTTTTGCAGCTGCGGAGATGGTACTCTTGGGGTTCCTAGCCAAAGAGGTGATAATTATGAATGTAGAAATATGAAGCTTCTTCTCAAGCAACAACAAAAGGTAATTGCATTTACTTGTTCAGCTGGTAGGCATTAGTATATCATGTGATTTAACCATTAGCATATTAGATGTGTTGTCATTAAGGTTTATGGCGGACTGTTTTTCTCTTTTCCTTTTGACCTGGGGAATGATTTTGGGCATTAGTCAGTACCTGCCTTACCACTGATATGTCCAGACTTCCATCACTATTCTGGATTACCACTCGAGCATTACTTATGATATTTATATGTAGCGGCCTCCGTGTGGTACAGTTCAAACAGGTGTCTTGTGCCCTTGTATCGAGTGATCTGAGTTTTTTTTGTCTTCTACTTAGTTTTTAACTTGATGGGGCGAAACTGATATTGTGATGAAAAATGGATGTGTCGAAATTTTTGAATTGTATTATAATGACCTGGGTACTCTTAATGCATGCAGGTCTTGCTTGGAAGATCTGATGTATCTGGTTGGGGAGCCTTTTTGAAGGTATTTTTCAGATTTGACACCTTCAACGTGATTGGTTATATTCTCTTTTTGCTAAATAAATTTGTTGCTCTCCAGAATAGTGTTGGCAAGCATGAATATCTTGGTGAGTATACTGGGGAGCTGATTTCACATCGGGAAGCAGACAAACGTGGGAAGATATATGACCGAGAAAATTCATCATTTCTTTTCAATCTCAATGATCAGGCAAGTGTTGAATATCTAAACCGCAACCACATGGTGTCTTACAAATAGTATATGGTAAATTAGAGTATTTTCTCCATAGGGAAGAGATGTCAAACTAATGGTTTCTGCTATTTGAAGGATGGATGATTAATTTAATGATCTAATCTAATCAAGTATTGAATAAATTTGGGCGTAGGTTTCGCAATTAATCACAATTATTCGATCATCGAATAACAAAGACTAATCCCCAATCTCTAGACTGGAGATGTAATTCTGCATAATTGAGAAGAATACACAAAAAGAGAATGTGGAAAATACTTCATTGCATTAAAGTACATGAACAACGTAGAGTGTCTGTCGAGTTGACTTCGGAGTCGATCTCCACACAACTCTCTCTAATCTACCCTATGAACTATGTAGAACTCAAGTGAAACCGGACTCTGACCCACCCTTTTGCTACTTTAACATTATGTATTCATAGTCTGGACTTAACATCACTAATCACTCTAGATTGGGAAAATTTGTTAATGACGCATGGCCGTGCATGGTAGACTAATCAAATACTTGGATTGTGCGATGCATTTTATTTTACTTTATTTTCTATATATACATAATATGAATTATGAACTTTTGTCTGGTGTAGTTTGTTCTCGATGCATACAGAAAAGGTGACAAATTGAAGTTTGCCAACCATTCTCCAGATCCAAACTGCTATGCAAAGGTAAACAACTAAACACTGACTGCATCACACATGGTGTTAGCTTTTTTGACAATCCAATCTGATCCATGTTCAGAAAAGTTACACGTCTAGAAATTCCTGGGAAACATGCTAGACATTGGAGGGGGTTTCCATTGCCATTTCCATTTCCATTTCATTGACTCGTCTTCTTGCAGGTACTTATGGTTGCGGGGGATCACAGGGTGGGCATATTTGCCAAGGAACGTATCAGTGCAGGCGAGGAGCTTTTCTATGACTACCGTTATGAGCCAGACAGAGCTCCTGCTTGGGCTAGGAAGCCCGAGGCACCTGGGTCAAAGAAAGAGGATTGTGCTCCTTCAAGCGGCCGCGCCAAGAAGCTAGCTTAAGTTGAGCCATTAAATTTAACCATCACATTTAAAATTTGTCATTCTTTTATAGGTGAATGCATCAATCAATGCCAATTCTGATCATTGGAAGCCTCCTGCATTTTTTTCTTCATATTTGCCGCCTCCTAGAGCCCCTAACCTCTTGTTTTTCTTCAAATTTACAGTTATTAGTTGATCTTAGGTTTGTTGCAATTGAATTCATATGAACACATGTTAAGTCTATAATAGACACCATCTTTTCAACTATACAATATACATTTATGATATTGATAGCATTTGAGTGAGACCCATTAATTTCTGGCTCTGATATTTTATCCATCCATACCCAATACCAATGGACTTTTAGGTTGCGTTTGGGAACATGGATTTGATTTGAAATTCGTGATTTGAAATTTTGGATTTGAAATATTGTATTTCAAATATAAATATAATGTTTGGAAAACCATAGAACTTCAAATGACAAGGTAAAAGCTGTCATTCGAAATCACATAATCTAGGCATGTTTTGAATGCTATTGGATTTCACTCAAATCCAAATCGAAATTCTTGGACTTCCCAAACACCTCATTTGGCTCAAATCCAGCATTTCAAATGAAATGATGGTTCCCAAACACACCATAAGGGTACATATACTATTACTCAGCCCCTAGAAACAAAGAGATATATGGATGTCATCCTCTTAATCATAATTAATATTCAATAGAATCCTTCTTTTAAGTTCAATATCTTAATGTTCTGAAATTGATATTGATAGTTAATACAGTTTATGTATTGCTGTCCAAATTTAATAACCAGGGAGATTTATGAGAGGTATCGTGCTTCCTACAAGGGCAAGGAGGATATCCATACGCGACTAATGAGGAGATACAAGGACATACCTTCTTGGTGGTTTTACATGTTGCTTGGTCTGTCGGTAGCAGTTTCTCTTATACTCTGTATCTTCTTAAATGACCAAGTCCAGATGCCATGGTGGGGACTCCTCTTTGCCAGTGCCCTTGCCTTTATATTCACCCTCCCAATCAGCATTATAACTGCTACAACAAACCAGGTGATTAGTTTAGAATTGCTGCCCTATTCTTGCTTATATTTAAGAGTATACCATGAGATGAAAATGCGTGGACTAAATTTTGTATTCAGCTTCATTATTGAAGATAGCTTTTGTTTTAGTTTTACACCCATCAATTATCCCCCCAAAAAATTTACGCTTTCCTTGTCACTATATATGTTATTCTGTCACTAATTTTCAGATCTATTCTATCTACAGACACCAGGACTAAACATAATCACAGAGTACATCATGGGAATCATATTACCAGGAAGACCAATAGCCAACGTTTGCTTCAAAACATATGGGTATATGAGCATGGCTCAGGCTGTTTCCTTCCTAAGTGATTTCAAGCTAGGGCATTACATGAAAATCCCTCCACGTTCGATGTTCTTAGTTCAGGTAAATTCCTCACCGCATGGTAACATGTTTGGCTAATTCAGACACCAAGAAAATATCCAGCTGATAACCCATACAACTTTCAGTAGTCTATTACTATTGGATGTCATACGTACAAAAGTCAAAACAGATTTGAGATCTATGCTGATTGCTATAGTTTAAAAAATCAATGGTCACACAGAAGCCCTATATATTCCAAATACATGCTGAATTTGAAGTGCACTGTCAAATTATATAAGACTTAAATATGAGCTGATAAGAGAAAGGAAAGGAGAAACCATTTCTCTAGCCAAGAGATAGTATAGGTTTAATATGATATTTCATAATTCATACATAAAATGAGTATGACATGTAAATGCAGCCACACACAAATAAATAAATAAATCACACGGCAAACAGGCAGAGCATCCTAGATGTCCAGAAATTGGATTAACCAGGAATTTCTTCTAATAATGATAAATCACCTCGTTAAAAACTTTTGCGAGCAACAAAAAAACAATAATAAAAGCTTTTAAAAAAAATATTTTAATTTTCTACTATCTTTCTTTCATGTTCTGACTCAATAGCTGATATGATCTAGTCTCTTACATCTGATTATTTACATGAGGCAGTTCATAGGAACAATCCTAGCTGGAACCATCAATCTATCAGTGGCATGGTGGTTGCTGAATACTGTCGAGAACATATGCCAGGATGATCTCCTTCCATCAGACAGTCCATGGACATGTCCTGGTGATCGAGTTTTCTTTGATGCATCTGTTATATGGGGTTTGGTGGGGCCAAAACGAATCTTTGGGACTCTAGGAAACTATAGAGCCATGAACTGGTTCTTCCTTGGAGGTGCAGTGGGACCAGCCATCGTTTGGCTATTGCACAAGGCATTCCCAAAGCAATCATGGATACCTCTGATTAACCTCCCAGTCCTTCTAGGGGCAACAGCAATGATGCCTCCAGCAACACCATTAAACTACAATGCATGGATAATAGTTGGGACAATTTTCAACTTTTTCGTTTTTCGCTACCGAAAACAGTGGTGGCAAAGGTACAATTACATTCTTTCAGCAGCATTAGATGCTGGGGTGGCTTTCATGGCAGTTCTACTGTATTTTGCTGTGGGCATGGAGGAAAGAGGTATTACTTGGTGGGGAACGGATGGAGAACATTGTGAACTGGCAACTTGCCCAACAGCCAAGGGCATAATGGTAGATGGTTGTCCAGCAAACTAATGCTTGGATTCTTTAATATCATAAGTTTATACTGTGAGAAGGTTTGCATAGCATATAGATTGGCAAATGTTATGTCGATAAGGTTCAATACTTCAACCACATGGGAAAAGTTCTTAGTGTCACATTATTGTAATATTGTAACAGATACAACTTCAAAGTGAAATGCATTGTATTAAGCTTAATGTCTACAACTCAAATCAAACTATTGACAAGTTTGAATATGAAATCGACGAATACCTATCCTCGCATAGTTATAACTTATAATACTTCCAAGCAGTACTTGTGATGCATCTACACCATGGTTGGTAGGTTTCACTATGAAAATAAAGATGTCTTATCATATAAGATCAGTTGCAAATTTGCTACTCAGTGCATGCTAACAGCCAGTAAGCACACTGACATTGACTAGATTCAACTTATATATATCTAAATTTATTTTGAAATATAATTCAGGACATACCTTCCCTTTCACCAACTTTTATACACAACCAAACAGATTCAGCTTAATTCAACTCAGCCAAACACAATAGTCCTGAATCAATACTAACTGCAGTAACAAACTCAATTAAATCAGCAAACTCACCTAACAGAGAAAATCAGTACTAGTTTCTTGTTTCAATCAATACAAAATCTCACACAACCTAAAATTCCTCATACCTTTCTTCACAACCAAACAGAATCCCAAACATCACAGACAAAACAACAGTAACTAATCTACACAACCTAAAATTCCTCATAATTTTCTTCACAACAAAACAGAATCCCAAACATCACAAGCAAAACAACAGTAACTAATCTTCACTCATCTGTACTGGTCGCTTGTTTGAGATCAACACTTGACTGAGAAAAACAGAACTAGTTTCTTGTTTCAATCAACAAAAAATCTCACAACCAAAATTTCCTCATACTTTTCTACAAAACCAAACACAATCTCAAACATCACAAACCAAACAACAGTCACGTAACAAAACAAACAACGGTAACAAATCCACGCTCATATGAGAAAAATGTACTGGTCGCTAGCTTCAGATCAGCGCAAATCTAACAGAATAACAATTTTCCCGCAAATTCTTCACAAACAAACACAGTCTCCAAGCATCACAACGAATCAGAAATTAAGAGCCACAAAATCCAGTGAGCATGAGCCAATTCACAGCTCTCTCTCCCTCCTTTCCTATCGCTCTCTATCTAGCCATCAATGTGTGTATATATATAAACAGTTTCATAAATGTAGGTGGATAGTGAGAGAGAGATGGACCTGAGAGGAGCGTCAAAGGAGAAAGGCAAGATGAGACATGGAAGATGGAGGCGACAGTAGAAGAGGTGAGCGTAGAGAGCCGAGAAGGCTCCGGAGAAGAACAGACGGTTGTGTATAGCAACCTTTTCCATTTCCTTCTCCGAGGCTGTGGCTATGGCGTCGATCGCTGCGTCCGATCGGAAAGTGCAAGCTCGCCGGAACCAGAACGGAGCAGACGCAGTTGTGATTTGTGAGCTGTGACTACAATTTTTGAAATGTTCCTTTTATAAAAACTAGTCTGTCTCCTGAGTGAAGATTTAGTTCAGAATCAGATACAATCTCCGGTAACCGACTGGGCCTGCTAGTATGAATTGGGCCTTGGTGGGCTTGAAACTTCATATAATACATGAACCAGCCCAGCCCATTTTTGTGCTTCTTATCCACTGGGCTTATGTACATGATAAATGAGTTTGGGAAATCCAAATAAATCAAAATTGTTGACTTAGAGGGTGTTTGGATTAGCTTCTAAAAAATAGTTGATAAGCAGGTAGAGCTTATGAGCATTAATGTGCTCCGGCTCTTTTAAAGAATAAGGTGTTACCTGTTTGGTAAGAAAGTGCTGATAAACTGTTTATAATGTCAAATTGACTATAAAACACATTAATAATATTTTTTAGGTGAAGCTTTTTATTTAAATAATCACGTTGTTTGTGACACATTCATGAGAATATTAAAAAAAATTATCAAAATTGAGAATCAAAATACAAAGTTATGATTTTTTTCTTCATATTTGTCTATTTTTGTAATTTTATTATGA
>JAYMTF010004032.1:0-13982 GCA_036897485.1 Pelargonium nanum | reverse complement strand
GCCCGGATCCATAATTTTAAATGAGGTGTCACCACCTTATTAGTGCAACTGATATAAAATCATATCAGTTAACTGATGTACATATTACTCATAAAAAAATACAGTACTCATAATTATAAAGCTGACGTAAAGGAAGGAACTAGCGTTGGGTCCCACCTAGCAGCCAGGCCTAGTTTCGGGAACGTAGCTCTGTGCCACCTAGAGGCTATCACCTCTTCGCTGACGTCATATCATTTGTTGACCCCACACCCTGGGCCCCACTGGTTGCTCCGTGGAGTAGCAGTACCCTAGCACCGGAACTTGAACCTTAGGTCCCTATTTTTGTGGAGATTTAAAATAGAGTGAGGTACACGAAATGGAAAGATCAGAGAAGTGGGTGTAGGGTAGCTACTGTGAGGAGCCACGCAGAGTAGTGTTTCTCGGGATTGTGAAAAAATGAAAACCCTCAAACACTAAAATCACCGTCACCCTCACCAGAACGTTCAAAATGTTTTCCTCCACACACGGACACGTCAGCCTCCAAACGCGAACATCACAGCCTGGCAAGCGAGAAAGGGAGGACCGTCACCTCACAAAAATGACAGCCAACCATTGGCGTCCACGTGGAAAAGCTTGAAGCAAACACCTCCGCCTCCTACAGCTGTCTCCCTCTCCCTTATTCAAAGCCTCACTATAAAAACCGTTTTCTCCTTCTTCTACACTCGTGAATCAAATCTGAGCTCTCTCAAATCTCGACCTCAGCAATGGCTTCTATTTACAATATTGCCACTCTCTCTTCATTTCTCCTCGTCCTCCTCTGCTCCATTGGAGCCGCCGTGGGGACCACCAGGAAGCTCGCGGCTCTGGTGGAGGAGCAACCTCTGGTGCTCAAGTACCACAAAGGAGCTCTCCTGAAAGGCAACATCACTGTGAACCTCATCTGGTACGGCAAGTTCACTCCCGCACAGCGCTCCATCGTCGCCGACTTCGTCCAGTCGCTCAGCACCACCCGATCGCCGGCTCCCTCCGCCGCCTCCTGGTGGAAGACGACGGAGAAGTACCAGAGCGGCGCGAGCAGGCTCGTCGTCGGAAAACAGGTCCTCCTCGAGGGCTACACCCTCGGGAAGAGCCTCAAGAGCCCCTACCTCGGCGCGCTCGCCGCGAAATACGGACAGAGAAGCGTGATCAACGTGGTCTTAACGGCAAAAGACGTTGCCGTCGAGGGATTCTGTATGAACCGGTGCGGGTCCCACGGGTCAACCCGCTCTCGCGACGGGAAGACCCGGTTTCCCTACGTTTGGGTCGGGAACTCGGTGACTCAGTGCCCCGGAATGTGTGCGTGGCCCTTCCACCAGCCCATCTACGGCCCCCAGACGCCGCCCTTGGTGGCTCCGAACGGCGATGTTGGGGTCGACGGGATGATTATCAATCTCGCTACGGTTCTCGCCAACACCGTGACCAACCCGTTTAACAACGGGTACTTCCAGGGTCCGGCCACGGCTCCGCTGGAGGCGGTCTCGGCTTGCACCGGGATGTTCGGGTCCGGGTCGTACCCGGGCTACCCGGGGACGACGCTAGTGGACAAGGCCACGGGGGCGAGCTACAATGCGCACGGGGTTAACGGCCGGAAGTTCCTGTTGCCGGCGATGTGGGACCCGAAGACGTCGGCGTGCACGACACTGGTGTGAGTGGGGACACGTGGAGGTGGTGGGACCGGGGAGTGTACGTATGCTGGTATGGAAAAGGAATGCGGGGAAGGGGATAAGTGTTTTGTTCGGAAGTGTATTTTGTCGTTTTGGATGACGTGTAAATTCTTCTTTCTCTTTTTTTATATAAAGAAATTGCGAAATATTTTAATAAAGAAAAAAAGATTGATAAAGTGAAATTGGTAATTTAGTATGGGTGATGCTGGGACCTGGGAGACCATAATGGGGAGGGTCGGAGGGTATGATGAAGTGTGTGTGATAAGCAGTACTGGCAATGGACATCATTGGGTTGTGGGGACCCACTTTGGGTTTTAAAGTATACCCTCTTTTTTGAGAAATCAAAGTATTGGTGCTCTGTAAATGTAAAAATTGGACAAAAGTTGGGTGGAAATATTAGATTTTGTGTATGATTGTTGATGGTTAAACTAATTAGCTATCTTATAACAAGAATGCATGGATTGGTTGTTCCTAGATTAAAAAGAAATAATAGACCATTACTAGAAACATATGTATCAAATGTATCACAAGAAGCAACTTGCATGGATAGAAGTGAATGGGAAAGGAATAGAACAAAAGAGGATAATATAATATTTTACATATAAAAAGAGGAGTTAAATTTGATCTTTCATAATATTTTTCTAATTTTTTTTTCTTGGCTTCTTTATTATTTTAGAAGTAAACAAAAACACACTTAAAGCAAACGATTTTTTGCTTATTGTGCTGTCAAATTGTTGTGGCAATCAGTGTATGGGAGTAGCAGTGACTTTTGCAGACGCATAAGTGTTCCAAACAAGGCCTATATGTATCCATATATTAGGCAGTGTTCATAGCATTCAAAATATGCAACATCACATATTGGCCAAACAATGTAAAAGCCAGCTTCAAATATCAACAACCATGATGCAACTGAAGTGCAATTACATATAGAGCTTAACAATCATTGTCATTTGTAAGTAGATATAACGATATTTTAGAGCTCATACAAACTCTAGTACAGATAAAGCTTATAGAATGGTTTCTAATTTACATATAAAGTTTACTTATTTGTTACTATTACCAGAGAAAATGAAGCTTCCTAGAAAGCCAGAGAAGATAGAGACTGCTTTGATCCGAGCCTTCTCCTTCGTAGACGCTCAGCGATGATGAAGGCAAGCTCCAAAGATTGAGAAGCATTGAGCCTTGGGTCACAATGGGTGTGGTAACGCGAACTCAGATCATCATATGTGATGGTTCGCGAGCCTCCAACACACTCAGTCACATTCTGCCCGGTCATTTCTAAATGGACTCCTCCTGGGTAGCTTCCTTCTTGGTCATGCACGTCGAAGAATGCTTTCAACTCCGCCTATCAACAGTAATGAAATTATAAATATTATTGCATCTTAAAATATGTCCCTGTCCCACCTACCACAGTTCTTTTTAGTTTGTTTATAGTATAGTTATAAATAATGACAGTGTGGTTTATGCTAAACAAGCATGCCATGGACGACAATATCAATGAGACAAACATATATAGGACATAGAAATTTCACAAGGATTTCACAAGCAGGACAAACAAGTTATGAAGTTTACATGATAGAGAAGCCATACCCTAATTGCATCAAAGGAACGGGTTTTGAGTCCTGAAGGAGCTTTGATGGTGTTCCCATGCATGGGGTCACTAACCCAAGTGACGATTTGACCGGCTCTGCGCACTGCCCGGATCAGATGGGGAAGCTTCACTCTCATGTTCTCAGCTCCCATTCTTACAATAATTGTGATTCTTCCTGCCTTGTTCTTAGGGTTTAGAATCTCTATGAGCTTAACTAGCTCATTTGGGTCCATCTTATCACTCACCTACATCAAAAGTTATATGTTAGGCTGTCTAGTCTTGTTCAGAAAATCCAGTGCCCATCACCATGCATATTATATCTTTCAGAGAAGTTAAGAAAACAAACCAGTAGTTATATACAAATACCTTGATGCCCAGGGGATTAGCAACTCCTCTCAAAAACTCAACATGAGCACCATCCAACTGGCGGGTGCGCTCCCCAACCCAAACCATGTGAGCAGAGCAGTCATAGTATAGCCCGGAAGTTGAATCCTGCCTGGTAAGTGCTTGCTCATAAGGCAACAGTAAGCATTCATGGGAAGTCCAGAACTCTGTAGTGGTCATGATTGGGTGGTCAACTGTGAGCCCTGCTGCTGCCATGAAACCTAAGGCTTCATCGACTCGGTGAGCGAGTTCACGGTACCTATTCACACGATAACAAGCACATTCAGGCAAATAAACTGGTAAAGAACTGGATTGAAACAAAAATAAATTTCATTCAAGTTAAGCAAGTCTGGATTTAGCAGAGTGCGTCATAAAATAATTCATATTCCCATTTGGACATAATTTTCACATAGGTAGCACTTGGATTATAATTTTTGTTCAAGAATGCAAATCGAGAATGAGAATGGGAATGAGATTCACATCCTTCATCCTTCATCCTTCATGACTTTGGAACAAAAACCTCATTCCCATTCCCATTATTAGGTAGAGATTGGATTAATAAAATTGGAATGAAAATGGAAATCAAGAATTGGAATGAAAATGGAAATCAAGAATTGGAATGGGAATGAGAATCCAAAGTCATTTTTTGTCATGAAAAAAGTCTTATTCCAAATTCTCAGTCTGATTCTCAATTCCCATTCCTGAACAAATTTTCAATCCAAATGCCACCTTAGTTCTTTATCAGCAATGCAGTTATGGAAATCATGTCTAAGCATTGGATGGGACGCGAACATGTTAGGTTTAGTACAGAAAGTGTGCACCATAAAATTAATTTTATCGATATCACTATCACTATGATCAGTAATCCAATCTAATTCACTATGCGGATATTAATAGAGGTTTCCCTAGGACGTTCATCAGCAACACTCAACAATTATTAGACACAAACAATTAGTTTGACACAATTTTAAAGGACCAAGAAAATACCTATCTCCCTGCTCGCTATGCTGCGTAAAATCTAGATTCCATTGCGTAACCCTCTGCATGGCTGCATATCCTCCAGTAGCAAATGCCCTCAAGAGATTTAAAGTTGCCACAGATTGGCAATAGGCTCTAATCATCCTTTGGGGGTCAGGAGTTCTGGATTTGACATCAAATGCGTCACCGTTCACATTATCACCCCTGTAACTAGGCAACTTCACTCCATCTTTCTCCTCAAATGAATCCGATCGTGGCTTTGCAAACTGACCGGCCATCCTCCCCACCTGAACAACCATAACCATGTTTTTGAGTCACACACAAGCAAATCTAAAACGCTTCAAATTTCTAAAACCAAAAAGTACAGTAAAATATAAGGACGACCCAAAAAGTACAGTAAAATATAAGGACAACTTCCGCTATGATCTTGTCACTACAAATAGAAAGCCATCCTCACAATCATACCGATGTAAACGAACATACCCACAACTACACTCATTCAGATTAGACCCTCATTGCAAGTTTGGGATCAAATACCATTTTCTGAAACCAAGAATCAAACTCGAGCAATGATTTTGTTCAACTTGAATTCCAATTACATAAATTCCTCTATGGTCTATAGCAATAACACCATAAACAATAGTCTCCAAAACACACCATCATTGCCAATTTGAGATCACATACTCATTCTAAAACCATGAATCAAACTCAAGCAATGATTTTGTTCAACCTGAATTCGAGTCATACAAAATTACTCAATGGTCTATAGCAATAACACCATAAAAATTTATCTCCAAAACACATTATCAACTAAACAAATCAAACCAAATTCAACAATTCAAACGAAACCCCAATTCACAATCCAAATCTATCAACAGAACTGAGAACACAACATGCACAAAAAATGGAATTTACCTTGATTACAGGCATTTGGCCACCAAACATGAGAACAACGCTCATCTGGAGGAGAACCCGGAAGGTGTCTCGAATATTATTGGCATTGAACTCCTTGAAGCTCTCGGCGCAATCACCGCCCTGAAGCAGAAACGCATTTCCGAGAGCGGCCTGTCCCAACCGCTCCTCGAGGCTGCGAGCCTCGCCGGCGAACACAATCGGCGGGAAGGTCTCTATGGTCTGGAGGACGGATTCGAGCTCGGCCGGATCCGGGTATTCGGGCAGCTGGAGGGCCGGCTTGTTCCGCCAACTATCGATGGTCCATTTGGTGGAGATTGGGGACAAAGTGGGATTGGTTGGTAAAGGTGATGAATTGGAGGGCTTGGAGGGGTCGGAAGCGTGAACGGCCGAGATGGGTCTGGTATTGGCGGCGGGGAAAATGGTGGGTCGGCGGAAGAGAGGGTGGTGGCGGCGGTGGAGGAGAGATTTGGCGGGGAGGAGAGGGATGGTGGTGGTTGTAGTGAGAGCCATTTTTTTTTTCAGTGTAGAAACGGATCTGAATTAAAATATTCTCTTTGTTTTTGAATGAATTTAAAGAGCATGCCAATAGGAGATGAACGAGTCAGAGAGAACTGAAAATAGGGTGGGTAGGTGGCGGCTGCTCCACTGTCTCCTGTTGCGCTCCAACAATTCCAACAGTTTCATTTTATTTCTTATTTTTCCTGAAAAAACAGATAATCATTATATAATTAGGGTAAAACACCCAATATTCAGTTTCAAAAAAAAAAATTATTATTATTCAAAAATTAATCCATATTTTAATTTTGAAAATGATAGACCAAACAAAATTATATTTTTAGTTTTAGTGCAAGATTCAAAGAACAATGAATTTTAAGTTGTTTTGAGCATTGAAACCAGCTGATGTATTTGTCGTCTTGTCCACATGATAGGGTAGTTGTTTTGAAAATGTTCAAAGTGTTGAAGTTTGGAGATGAAGCTGGAGGCTCGAGCCATTGATGGCGAAGTTGGAGGTTTGAATTCACAATGTCTACGTAAGGGTTGTACGTCGTTAATGGAGACTCGAGTGTGTTCTCGAGAAACCGCTCTGAGCGTGAGAGTAAGAATCTCAATCGAGAATATTATGAGTCATACCTCAGTATAGAGGGCTCTAAAGAGCATTTGTAGAGATAGGAAATCTCTTGTAAATTGTGGAGATGTGAGAATCATTTACTCTTATAAGAGAATGAGTATTTATATTTACAAACCTAACTCACTATGTATCGTCGTGTGGTTGGTCGATGAAGTAGCGGGGTCTGCTTTGAGTGTTAGAGCTCTAGTATTTTGGGCACGCCAACCACAAGCATCAGATGAGGCTCAAAGTATATGTGAGCCTTCAAGCGTGTTATAGAGAGAAACGAAGCCTAAGAGTCTCTACTGCTTTGGATAGTGTCTAAGTGTCCAAACGAAACAAAAATGTCGCCGTGGTGATTCAGCAACGCGGGGACCTTAGTGGCTACACGACAAGGTTAGTAAAATTTGGGTCAAAATGCGCTCAAACGCCATGCATCACGTTGTTATTCGTTGAAATGACTTGCAATTTTTGGTATAACATCACAGTAATCAATGACTTAAGGACACTTACATTAAACAATATAATTTACTTTTTTTAAAAAACTAATATGTTAGCATAATTTAAAATGAAAAAAAAGATTTAAAAAAATGAAGAAAAGAAAAGAGAGAGAGAGTAAATCACACCATTAATTAAACCGATATAATCAGTTTATAGACAGATTGTATTTGAAGCACCGCCGAGGCGCCAACAATTACCGGACAACTAAACTGTATTAAACAAATCTGAAATTTAAGGATTAGTTAAAATCTTTGCAAACAATATAAAAATTAAATAAATAACAGTACAACGCACATATACATTATTGGTAGACATCACAATCAATTCCAAAAGTTCATGATCTCTGAAAGTGAAAACTTGACTACTTCAACCAAAATCACTTCAAGAGCATCTATATGCTCTTATTTTACTTTATTTTCAGCAAATTTCAACCAAAATAAAATAAATAGGCATGACAAACATAAACATCACCGATAATACATAAATTATTGAATTTTAAATTACATAGGTTATATGATCGAATTTGAGCAACAACGAAAATTCAATCGATAACACCCAAAAATTGAATATATGTTAGGCTAGACACACTATCATGGCCTAGTTGGCCTCGTGATTAGGTGATGGTCAATACTAGTTAGATTGTCTGTTTAGTCTGTTTTGCCTCCAATTCGTTCGTATTGAATTCGATTTCACTTAAATTAGCACTTGAGACAACCAACATGATCTGCAGTCTATACAACTCAGTCCACAATTTCACATAGACCGATCCAAAACTCAATCAAATAAGCACATAACCGTATTCGACGTATTTGAAAGTTATTGAGTTTTCTATCATCAATCACATGAGCTTCTTCCATGAAGACAAATTTCTATTTGATGCATTAAGTGAAGGTTTTCACTTAATGAGTTTTCTCTTTTGGAAGGGACAGTTTGTACTGTATATTGAATTTATCGATCTACAAATATTGTTGAACAATACTAATAAACAATTACCAACCACAAGTCTGATCTGTTAGGAGGAAGACAAATGTAAAGAACACAAGATTAAAATCAACACATTTTTTATTTTTATAACACATGTATAGTCATTTTCATCACTGGACAAAGAAATTTCTGAAACCATCAAAATGCTGGATAGAGAAAATATAAGCTACACAACAACATTTCAGCTTCAACATAAAAAAAAAAAAAAAAAACTTCCAATTACCACCTAAATCTCTTTTGGTCTGATCTCAATCCCTTCAACAATGAGTCCATTCTTCCAATTACCACCCTTCACCTCTAGCACACTCATCTCCAGTACACTATCTTCTTCTCCCTCGTTATAATATTCACCCAACTCAACCTCTAACCACCCGTCACTTGTTCTCTCCTGTGGACGTTGCAACCCATCCATTCGGTTCTGCCCAAATATCCAAAATCGCCTGGGTATAAACGGGTTCTGCTGCCTTTGATCCGCAGGTGCAGGTTCCAAACAAACAGTTTGTCTAGAGCACTCATCCCCGACTAGTGCAACGGAGACCTCAGTTGGATGGTAATCAAATCCGTAGGATTCTGCGGTCAGCTCGTAGACAAGGTAAGCTGCATAGTTTGTAGCTGGCGATAGCATACTTGTCTTTATCGTGCCACGGATGTCAAGCCAACACACACTCAAAAGCTCAGCCACCTCTGGGAACCTAGTTTTTTCACAAGCAAAAATGTGATGCATTTGATAACGTTGCGAGTATATGAATGATAAAAACAAATGGGATGAAGGTAGATGAACAAACCGAGATTCAGGCTTAGAAGTCCATTTCCAATATGTAGGAGTATCACCCCATACAATATGAAGGTCCCTTGCAGATAGCATGAAACATTTCTTCCCATTGTATTTGTCCACTGAGAAGGTCTGCAATATGCCGTATATAGAATTAGATTAGGCCATACTGAAGAAGCAACAGGAACTATGTCAAACTTACATCTACTAATACCAAGTACTCTAAAACAAATTTCTAGCTATTTCACTCTTATATACCGATTCGATAAAGCAACATGTTTTTCAATCACAAAGCTTATGGTAGGAACTAAGGAAATAAGCAAATCTTATTCAAAGAGGTTAAATCACTTTCGAGGATACTAAGACAACTTCAATGGAACTGTTGATGATAGCATTACCAAACCCCACAAGGGCATGTGGTAGAGATTACTCCCTCTGTCCAAAATAAGTGTCACATTTTCATTTCAGGAAGTTAGTTATGTATGAATTACTAAAAGTATGTCGGTAATAAGTTAGTTAATACTCTTGAGTTTGTTACAAACCTGCTCATGGGATACACAAGGAAATGTACAACTTCTCCTTAATTTTTCTCAAAATGGAAACAAAGACATTCATTTTGGAACAGAGGGAGAAATACAAATGACCCATGTTTTGTCATCCCTGGAAAACAAGTTCAAAACATGAACCACATAGCCAAGCCCATTTTATAACATTATGCCATCCTTTCCAGTTGATTGACAATGCTACAAGAAAATTGATCCAATGACTTATGACAAAAACCTTAAGCGGGGTTCCAGAGTAGCAGTGATAGTGATGCTGTTTCTTGGTTCCAATAGTATTTAAGCGGCAAATATGTCAACAACCAGCCTTTTGTACTGATAACCCCCTAGTTTTCTCTACTTAGACTGGTCATTGAACAACACCTACAACAAAACATTACTTCCTAGTTCCCTAAAACACGAAATAAGTGTCCACTATCTCTTCTTCATAAGAAAAATATGTACATTTAGTTCAACAAACTCAACTGACTCTTAACTAACTTATCTAATAGATATTATGGATAATTCATGCATAACTAGCAACCCTAAAAAGAGAAGTCCACACTCATTTTGAGGCCAATGAAGTACAATTTACACCATTACAAGGATCAACAAAACAATTTGAACTTAAAAAAAAAAAAATACTCTCTCATTGATTAACATCGCCAATCTGCATTTTAATTGTCTTCGCAAAATCATTTCCCAAACCAATAACAGATAATCAATTCCACATCTGCTTGCACTTTATCATCAATCTTCAGATAATTCTAGAACAACTCTAATTCCTCAAATCAACCGCTTCAATATTCAAAATAATCCCAAATTCAACACAGTTCAGCAATTAACATACTCGTACTGATTCGTATCACTTCCAAAGCATCAGATTGAAAAAATAAAAAAGTCAACAAAATCACCACTAAATAATCAGCAAAAATGAACAAATAATTGGAGAAATGGAATTTAGTAATTGACCTTGGTGCCGTTGTCGATGAGGACTGGATTGTTGTGGAGGCTGAGATAGAGGTCTTTTTTTCTGGAGAAGAGCTGAGCCGGAGAGAAATTGAGGGCTCGAGAGAGGATGATGTGGTAATCGGGCGGCAAGAACCGCTCCCAGACGGCGTCGGAGTCGGCGGCGAGGCGGAAGAGCGGCGAGACGGTGGCGAAGCGGCAGGCGTCGCGAGGAGTGGTGAGGGAGAGTATGTTGGCGATGCAACCCTCCGGTAAGGAATTCAAGTCCGCGACGCATCCGATTGCTGCTCCACTCGTCTGTCCCATTTCGCTGTGCTCTGATTCTCTGTCTGTAATGTTGCCCATTTATACAAATAAATAAATCGATTAAATGTTGGTTAATTTTATTTCTTAAATCTTAAGCAAACCCCCAACTATTTATACCTCTCAGTAATCACTTCGTGTGGATCGGATGAGCCGGCAGGGTTGTTTTTGTCTTTTCAGCGTCTTTGTCTACTTAAGCTAATGATGTTAGAGAATATTATTCTAATTTTTTTTGGGTGATCATATTATTCTAAATTTTTAAAATTTGAGATCAAATTTTCAATTATTTTTTTGTAATATTTTTTTTTAGTAAAACATATACAATATGGAATAGCTTTCATTTTTAACTCAAATATCCCACCCACATAACAGAAAGATTGGAACCCAAAAACTTAAAAACTAATTAGCCTTTTTGGTGTCACCGGAATGTGTTGGTGAAACAATGGAGGATGTAGCATGGACATTGCATGAAGGAGCTACAAGTAAGAGATATGCCTGATAGTTTCACAACAATGTTGGAATCAGATCGGGACAAACTCAGTCATGTGTCTTCCATCTCTATTATTTATTGAAACCGAAACACTGGAGCAAGAGGCAGAGCATTGATCATGGTAATTAAAGATTACGTGTTGATGTTAATATGATGGCCAAGACCCAAGAAGATGGTGCCTGCAACGGATCGAGAATCAAAGTCGCTCTGTTTTGTTTGCTCCTTCCTCACTTTCGTCTGGGTGTGGAGTGGTGCTTTTGAATTTACCATTTCTTGTATTTCTCATATTCTTCTTTTCCTATCATGGATATTGCCAACAACTTATACGTTCTCCACATCAATTATCCCAATAATTTTTAAGGACTCATTTGTGTCTCAATGTAATGGGAATTTTTAATGTTTTTTAGTCTATTACTTAATAATATGATAGCATCTGACAAATAAGTATAAAATATCTCATAATTATATAAATTCTAGTTTATGCCCCGTGCGATTCACGAGATGACATGAACCTTTATAATAAACTAGTAAAATACCCGTGCGTTGCACGGAAGTACAAAAATATATTTGAAAACCTAGCGAGAAAAATATGTGATTTTGAATAAAGAAAGTTTTCGTTTTAAAATCAACCTCAATTACAAAATGTCATTACTTGAATGTCCAACAATTTAAATAAGTGTCATATTATTATAGTTTTACTGTAACAATTAAAATATCTAATTTATATATCATTATTTTCAATAGAAAAAAGAGTAAAAGAATTCAAATTGAAACATGTATACAATGTTGCTGGAGAAAAACTTGCATACAATAAAAAAATGTAATAGTGACATATTTTTAATTTATATCATAAATGCCACATTTAAAGTTTTAATTAAATATTTTAAAATTATTTATAAAGAAAATTAACGGAATATTGTTATGATGACAGTAACCCCCTATCATTACTATTACTACGTCAATTTTATTCATTAATTTAATTTATGGAGTTATGGAGATTACCCAAATCACATGCCAAAATGGTTCATATCATTCATAAATATTGATGCCACTAATTGCTTGTGAGTAATCACCTCTAATCAAATTAACGAATAAAATTTGTTTATTCACATAACTATTGTTTTTTTATATTCTTCTCAACAAAACAAAAATATATATATTTTTTCTTTTGATTTGTTGCCTGTCTTTCTACAATAATTTAGTAGAGAGACTTGTGGCATGATATAAGGTGCAATTAAAATCATAGTCTTAATTAGTGGTGCAATTAATATATGCCTTAATATAGATTGTAATTATAGTATTTAATATTTTCATTTCCGTTTAACTACAACAAAATAAGTGGAACCTTTTTTTTATTTGATTTTATATTCTAGTTAGGTCTTCTCTTTTTTGTTCATTATATTAATATTTTTTAAATTCTTCATCTTCCTTTTCTTTTCTCATTTGCAGAGTTTTTTCTCTTCCTCTCAACGGTAGAAACACCAGTGTATAATTGGTATCGCTCGCTCATGATCGCCGCTCGTAGCTTCACCGCTATTAGGACCAACAATTTTTCTTTATCGTATGTTTTTGTAAGTACTAAAAAACTTATATGATGCGATTTAAGCCAAGACAATAACATTGTAGTTTCTCACCAAATCACTCTTAGATTTTGCTAGTTATTTAATTGTATTTTTATTGGTAGTTATTAGAAAAATTGAGTTATTTAATATTATGTAATTTTTGTTTATTAGATTATAAATATGATATTTTCTTAATAAAAAATTGAAGATCGAGAATATTTTAGGGTTTTTGAATTTTTGTGTTGATTTTGGCTTATATATATGACTTAATGTTTTTTTTTGGTACTCTATATGCATATGTGTTAGATTTAATCATAATTTTTTTTCTTAAAAAAATTGAGAAATCTTATTTCAGGTATTGACTTTTAGGATTTTTAGAACATATATCTATTTTGGAGAAAACTTTCGTAAAAGTCTTATAATATGTGACATGTTCATATGTTTTCTTGCGTTTTGGATATATATATATATATGTTGATAAACACACATGAACAAATTAGAAAAAAAAGTAGTGGCTTGAAAGAATTATGATGTTGCATTCATTCTACTATACAAAGAGATTATCTTTAGTTCCCTAAAAACAACCAATAGTTGTTAGGAAATTAATAAAATAAAGTATAAATATAAACTTAATGAAAACATTCATCAAATACATAAAATTGTTAGTTATTTACATGAAATTAATTTTTTGAATTCTGCAATATTATTAATACAACAATTTTCTTTTGACTTGATCATTTTTGCCTTATTTCATACAAAAAGTGAATTCAATAGCCTTTTACTACTTTTTTCTTCTTCTTCCAGTCCATTCTTTGATTTCTTCATTCCTTTGCGCGATTCATCTTTGTATTCTGTCAATCGATAATCACATGTGAAGCAGAAAGACTCATGCTGAAATTCTATTTAAATTTAGAGTAATATAACTTATTCAATAGATCTTCATTTGCAATAATAAATTTTTATTTAAAAAATTCATGTAATCTTTTAAAATAAAAACATAATAGATGTTGAGTACTAATTACCCGTAAAAAGCAAAATTAAAAGATGTTAACTCGAGTCCATCAATTTTGGCTCATCAAAAACCAATGCCACGACTTTTTTTGTTTACTTGTTGAGTCTTCATTTTTATTTCCTGCAAAATTTTATGGTAAACTTGAATGTTAGTTTCAACAATAACAACAATATATGTGTATTGGAACAAAAG
>JAYMTF010004031.1:0-13982 GCA_036897485.1 Pelargonium nanum | reverse complement strand
TAATGGGTGAGAAATTAAAGAAATGGAAGTGAAAATATTGAAACTTACATCTAAAAATATAGCATATTAAAATTGATAGATGAATGAATATTGGAGTGGGGGCTGGAGACAAGACCTGATCTCCCACCAGCTTACTAGTACTTTAAAAGAGGGTCCTCACATTTCTATATTATTTTATATTACAAATTAAAATAAATAATATATTTCCATTTTTTAATGTCTTATTTTTCATCTTTCGGTGACAGTCACAGTCACATTTCCCTTATCTTCTGTGCTTGTTGTTTTAGCTTACAGACACATTCCAATTCCAGGCAGTTTTTTATATTCCACCAATATTTTAAATAAAAACAATGAATTACTTCTTTTATTGTCTACATATTTTAGTTTTGTTATTTTATTTTATTTTTTGGAATTTTGTGGTGAATGTTTTCTCCCTGGCCTCATGTTCACTTCTTCACTCTCAAATATATGTACTTGATTTCAAGTAGTGCTTTAGACTTTAGAGAAATAAAAAACGTACACACACATTTTTTATCTTTTTATATCGTTAAATTAAACTGGATTTCAAGATTTTGAAATATTTTTATCAGTAGTCAAACAACATTAATTTGACTCAAGTTTGAATGTTCAAATGAAAACAAAGAATTCAAATAAAACATTACTTCATTTTAAATCTATAAAGTTCCAAGTAAAATTATTGTCTATATTATAGAAAAATAATATATGAGATTCTCAATTGCAGAATAAGAATAGCTATACTCTTATTCAAATATATATTATACAAAATTTCCAAAAGAAATTAGATCACTTGAAATAAGATATCAATGAGATTATCACACTTCGCTAAAATTTATTAAATTTAACGAGTCACTCACCGTATACAAATTTAATACTAATGTTCTAGTTGGCTGCACTATATGTGAATAAATTTGATTGACTTAAATTCTTTATCCTTAGCGTCCTATTTCACATTGTGCTGAAAAATTTAATCAAGTTAACCAAATATGGGACAAAACTGAAAATATATCATATATATATCTCCAAAATCGAAAATATATTATATATTACAAGAACATAAATATTCGATACTTTCGCGCAATACCAACAAATATACAGATGAGAAGTATTATTAGAATGATTCAAGACTCCAATGGTCATAGTAAATCTATAGGATATATGTGAAATTCTATTTCCATTCTCCGTAATTTATACAACTTTAAGGCTATTATGCACACAGAGCGGATTATGTTCAGTTTGTCTTCTCTAAAATAACCCGCAAATTATCACAACAACATAATATGACCCTTAAACTCTTGTTTCATGCTCACAATTTTTTTTGTAGAAAAAAAGAATGCCTTCTAGTTGGGCAGGTAGAAACCTTTGACGTCAAATTTTTTTTTTTCTTGAACGATCATCGTCAAATAAAGTAAACTTCTATAATGTTCTTTCACAAATACGGGCACATAGTGGGATAGTTTGTAACTTCAATATGTATATACGGGCACATTGTTGTCTCTTTTTTATTTGCCTCATTAGCTCACCTTTGGAAATCTTTGATTTTGGGTGGCTGATTTTCTAGCCAATTTTTGCTTTTCTAACATATCGGATTGTAATATTATTTATCACCGCATATGGGTGCGAGCGCTTCTCCTCTCGGATTGTATGTATATTCTTAACTCGGTCTTGAGTTGGTCTCCTCAAGACTTCCTATATATATTGTTGTTGATAAAAAAATATAAAATAAAAAACTCGACAAATCTATATTTCCTAGGGCATATGATCGAATAGCTAAAGAAAACTCTAATCTCTAAATTGAAAGTCCACAATCAATGACAAATTTCAAATCCATTAGTCTACAATTTCACTTATAAAATCATGCCTTAGGTATTGACAAACTGGCTGAAGGGGATCATAGCTTTCTTGATATCTCCTTTCCAAAATAAATTTGTGTCAAATAGAAACAAACCCTAGAATAGGCTTTCAAAATTTTAGTTTTGTACTGACAATGTAATTAAACACTTGCCCTAATCTTCATTGATTAAACTATGCAATTATATATATATATATATATATAAACACATCATCATTATTTTTGTATTCAATCGTGTGAAAGACATACCACAGGAAACACTTAAATGACAGCAATTTATCAGTAAAAAACGTAAATTAAAAATAAAAATGATAAGTTGGATGGAGAAATAACAAGAACAAAGAAAGAAACAAAAGGTAGAGAAACACAAGACGATCCTGACACCCATTTGTTTTAATATCAACCTGTAAAATTCCATTGGTGGCCTTATTGTTTTTTGACAGCTAGAGATTCTCACCAAGACATTGACCATTCGTAGAACAATCACATTTATATCTTATATATCTAATATCTTACCTTACTAATGTTTTATTATAGTTTTTATTTTTTATTTTTTTGCTACCCACAATATATTCAGTAGCTAACCCCAGCTACAATGTATACTGTGCTTCTTTATGCCTTTTTCACAATCATACACATTGTGTACATTTCCATATATTCACTTTATTAAACCTCCCAATTCATTTTATCAACATTTCTAAGATTTATTTTTGTATCTCACACTTTGAAATAGTAACACCCATTTCTCATAATATTTTGTTCCCATATCTTGAGCAGGGAAATCACAATACTTCAAAATGTAGTTTAAAATAATCAATGGAATCGGTGATGGCTTGATCTAAACTAAACTATAGAGTTAAGGTCTCTATGAGAGTTTGACTCATCATTATTCAACACTTATTATACCCGGTCTAGTGAACTTGTGGACGCAAAACGTCCGTCGAGACCCAACTCAAATGTGTTTTAGTTGAATATTATTCATTAAGTGATTGTTTGTTAATATTTATAATTGCTTTTGAAAAAACTAATAGAAGTGATTATAGTTTAGTTTAAAAAATAAAAAAAATTAAATTTGTACCAGTACATATATTACTATTTAATGAGTGATCATTTCAAAACTTGATAGATTAGTGACTCTCTATCTATTTCTTACCATCTTAAATAAAAAAATTATACTTATTTTTACATCTTCATTATAACAAGACTAAAACAAAAAAAAAATGTTATTTTTGTAACACAACAATTTTTTTTTTAATGAATGTGAAGTGAACCACACCTAAACTCTCTATAGCTGAGATTCATTGCCTTTCTCAATATATTTATCAACTACTAATATTATATGAAGAAATACTAAAAGTGGGTTTGGAGAATGACAAAAGGGTCGTCAAGCATGGGGAATTAGGTAGCAAAAAGTGGCAATGGCAAGAATTATTTAGAAAAACATGAAATGTAATTAGATCAATCAAATTAAAGGGAAAGAGAGAGAAAAAAGGGTGTTAGAGTGTGCAAAAGAAAAATAACAATATAATACAAGTAAACAGTAATCAATTAGTAATGTCATAGGATAGTACAAAGAAGATAGTGAAATATTATTAAAAAAATTAAAAAATTAAGAACTGATGATGGAGGATATATTATTATGGTATTACACAGTAGTAAATATCATATTTTATGATGAAAGAAAAGAATTAATAAATAAATAAATAAATAGTGGTATATGAAAAGAAAGAGAGAGAGGAAAGAGAGAGGAATCCATTAAGCATGTGTTCCAAGCAGTGGAAGACAAAAAAAGAGGGTTCAGAATAGAAAAGCAAGTTTTGCTTTACGACCCAGAAAAGGAGATTTCAAACACACAGGCTCCAACCCAAGGTGGGTTAGCTTGGGAAATTTCCTGGTTCCTAACCCAAAACTCATACCCATTTTTTAATTTTTATATTATTAACAACAAAGAAAAAGAAAAAAAAAGTATTATTATTATTTTATAAAATGGTTTGGTTAGTATGTTTGTATAAGTAGAGAGCAAGAGAGGGCAATGTGGGCACCAATAGCATCACAGTTGTGTCTATATTTAGTGGCAAGCTGGGGAGGGTGTGGTGCAACTTCAACCCCACATCCTCCTCCTTTCCCTCTCTTCTCTCTTCCCTTTCTCTCTTCTCTTCTTGCTTCTTTTTTTGCCATTTCTATGCCCTTTTTTTCTCTCTCAATTCTATCTCTTAATCATCATCAATCCCTTTTGATTGTGACCACCCCAGCCCCCCAATTTCATTTCATCAATTCCACATATTTGTCTCTCTCTCACACAAAACCACCACCCCACTACACACACCTTCTTGCAGTTCTTGGTTCTCGTAGTTCTTGTGAATCTTGATCTTGTTTACATGTAGATGGTGTTTTTTGTTGTTGTTGTTGTTGTTTATATAATTGGAGATTTGATATGCATATATGCAGGATGTGCCTGGCTCCCTGTATGCCATTTGCAGAGAGCCCACCGAACATCGGTGGCCTCCGTGTATGGCGTATGAGGAGCCATGCATATATTTCCATATGTTCTATCCTTGTTCTTTCTTTCCTTTTTTTAACTCTTTTTTATTTTTATTACATTGATTTCACCTTATATCTCTCCTATGATTGCTCCAACATGGGGGCAATATCGTCATATATATTTGTCTTCAGTGGCAGCATTGTAATAATATTGTAGTTGTACTAGTACAGGCACAGCTTCAATTCTCTGGAGAAGCTCTCAAACAAACAAAAACAGGTACTTGTTACTTCTTCTTCTTCTTCTTCTTCAAGCTAGCTAGGGTTTCAATTTGTTCATCATCATCATCATTATTTGCTTTGCTTCCTGTAATATATGTGATTTTTTCATGATCAACATGCACATGTAACAAGAAATGAGTCCCAGAATTTCAGTAAAAAAAAAAAGCAACAGGTGACAAACATACAAGTTACAACATATGAATTCACATGCTAGCTTGTCTTTCATGGACATTTCATGTGACCTCTCTTTCTCTTTGGTATCAATCATATACATAGCTATAGCTATAGCTCTTCCTGAGTATCAAACAAGACCAATCACTTCAATATTTGTTTATATATATTTTGGTGAAGTTACTGATCTCAGTTATTTTAGTTATCATCATTGAGAACAAACAGAAACCCTAGAAAAGAAGTTGGATACTTTGGTATAGCATCTATGGCTATAGGCTATACAGGCATTGTTAGGTACTAAAGCATTGGAAAATGAATAGAACATGCTTTCTTTTGCTTTTTTGGACCCCCAAAGTGTTTTGATTCTTTTCTGTAACACATCAACAAAGCAAAAGCAAAATTGCTATCTATCTGTACTTTCATTTCAACAGCAAACAACATTGCATGCTAATCAAATGGTGTACCTTTTTTATTCTCATACAAATTAAAGTATCAATCTTTTTTTTGTTTGTTAATTGATCAAACCCCAAAAAGATGCATATATGCTGAGTTATTATCACCTTAACTGAGATGATCAACAGATTGTTCAACTGATGAGACCATGTTAATGATAGTATATACAATATATAGGAAGGTGAATTTGTATTAATGGGGTTGTTATTTAGTATGTTTATTTCAAATATTACATTAATATACTTTGATGTTGTTATCAATTTATGTGTATATAGAGAAGCAAGTACCTTATCAAACTATTTACTCTCTCCTTTTGTTAACATGATGAATGTTCTCATATATAACTAATTAATTAACACCTTAAGTGAATTTATTGGTTAAATAAAAGGGTTAAATAGTATTACTTAATTAATGTAGATGATTATGGTCATGAGAGTCATCTCATGCCATTGATTGAGTATACAAAATGATCACATTAACTGGGTCAGATCATGATGATGATTAATAAAAACTCTTTTTAAATGATAAAATTATAAAAAAATGAGAGAGAGAGAGAGAGAGAATATGTGAGTGTGTGAATCTGAAACACAAAAACACACACACATGAGACATCTGATAGAATAGGGTTGTGAGTCTGAGCAGGGCTTTTGTGAAAGAAAGTATGGATTGTAGAGAAAGCAAGAAGCAGCAATAGCAGTAGCCAGAGAGAGAGAGAGAGAGAGAGAGAGATGATGATGATTATGGCTACTAGGGAATCTCATTTTCTCATCTCATCATCTCTCTCTCTCTCTGTCTGTGTCTCTGTCTCTGATAGTACAAAAGTTAAAGAAGAGAAGAATATGGACATCATCATGTACAGAACTGGAGGACCACCTCCCCTATGCTTCCATCTCATTATCTCTTCTTTGCTGTGGTTGGCTACTTTGCATATAACAATAATAATATGGTCAAACTAGGTCAAAATTAATGTTTTTTTTCCTTTCATTTTAAACAAATAGTAGGACAATTTGGTGATGGGAGGGGGACCATATCACCACATCCAGAACCACCTTTGGGAGCTATGAGATCTCCTGAAAATCAAGCTGTGGATTTTATTTTATTTTTATAAAAAATTATGTATCTTTTTTCTCCTTTTTCCTCTTTCACAAGAGAGACCCAGCCAGGCTTTGAAATTAAAGGGTCTACAGAACATTCTCCTGGTTCTGGGCTCACCAGGGTTATTCAGGCTCTGGCTGGTTGGTTAATGAGCTCTGTGTGTATGTGAGTCTGTGTGGCTGCTAGTTTTTATTTATTACAAGATATATAACCTCTCTAACATGTATGTATGTATATATCTATCTGTACCCATAGACTTCTGTGACCCATATTCCTGAACATTCTGGTTACTTCTGCTTTTAAAGCAGATTCCAATTACAAACTCCTAATTACACTTAATACTGTTTAATTACTTCTCATTGTTCTATGAAAAAGATGACAGTTGAGGATACAAAGATTCAATTATTACATGAAATACAGCACATATAAACATGCATGGTGTCTTTCTTTTTCTTTTGTGTTGTATAGTTTGTGTTGGTCTTTTGGCAGACACATCTCTTTTGCCTACAAGCTACCTATATATTCTCTAGCTCAAGCCTTAACCTTGTTGGTTAAGGTGGTGTGTTTTGTTTGATATCATGATCATGCACACCTGATTTGCACGTAAATATTGTATGAACATGGATTAGGGTTTTGGTAATAAGTTTTAAAGCAGTGAGTGTGTGAGAGAGAGAGAGAGATGGTGGTAGCTGCTGATCACTGCACAGCTCTGCAGCTTCTTGGTATGGCAGATTTGCATGTGATGATCACCAGCTTCTCTCTGTTTCTGTGTGTGTAAGATTCTTGATAGCAAGTAGAGAGAAATGAAAGTACTGTAGAGGCTGAACATGACGGCAACAGTTCCCAATTACTATTGCACACCATCTTTGTACTGTCTCTTGTGTTGTGCCTTTCCTCTTCCATGTCCTTTGCTTCACTCTTTTGTTTATGGGTTAATTCGGTTTTTCTATTAATTAAATCCACTCAACAGGATGTAGTCGGGTTTTTAGGTGTCATACCGACATTTGTTGACATGTCATCACACTGCATCAGATACAACGTTCACGTGTGCATAACATATCAGACAAAACGGTGTGTGTTTTGGATGTGAATGATGGAAAAGTTAAACGTTATGATGACGGGACATGCACACGTGGACTTTATATATGACGTGACATGATAATGTGTCAACAAATGTTGACGTGACACGTAAACATTAAAGGCAATATAATTAATAAAAAAAAGTAATTTACAAATTACTCAAACAAATTCATTTAACCCCTTGTTTATTAATACATATAGTACTTTAACAACTACTCTTCTCTTTTTAGTTCATCTATCTTTCACCACTGCTTTAATTAATTGAAATTAAGACCCACAAGATCGTTCGTCAAATCTTTTGTATTCTGCATAGATATGTTTCTTGTTCCATGGAGTTTCAGATTCTTTTGCCAAATTCGACAACATTGCATCATGCTTCTTGGTTCTTCTCCTGGCAAGAATCGCTTTCTTTTTTAAGAAGCTTAATTGTAATATGGCCATTATTTTCTGTTGTATATATGGCAACAAAATTGTTTCAATCATTCATGCTAACAATGCTTCATTTATTTATTTTGGTAATAACCTTTTTTTCGAAAGTATTTTGGTAGTAACTTGTTTTGCTTATATTAAAAAAAATGTTAAAATCATATATACAATATGTAAGTTGTGATTTTTTTTCTGGTTAAGTAATGATGCAACTTGCAAAATATATAAATTATCATTAATTATTAGCTTTACATAGTGGTAGTGATGTACCTCTCACAATTGAAATGGTGACATGGATAGTTCAGTCATGTATCCAACACTCAATTACTCATCAATATCATGCGCTCTTATTATATTTTACGCATACACCACATCATATAATAAATTTGTAAATATAGGTGTGTACAATTGAAACAAAATCTAATAATTTACAATTAATTAGTCACTAATTTAATGTCCATACATTCGGTAGAAACAAGTATTTCAATTTTCTTTAACACATATTGAGTAAATAAATACAAAACATGACAACTTTCACCTAATTCTTTCGTGACAAGTAAATTGTATCTAATTAATCTTTTGTTTTGACATGCTCTAGCACAAAATGACGTGTTTTCTAATTGAGATGGTGATATGATTTATATCACTCGATCATCTTGTTATAAGAAAATATTTGAGTTATTTATCACGAGAACACAAACATCATTTGGAAGCTGAAAAATCATTGAATGTTCGAAGGGGAGAATTGAGGACCTCGTACTCGGGAGAGGATTCTCCGCATAGGTGAGCCTTCCCCGGAGACTTTTAGTCGAGCCGGGGAGGGCTGTCTTGCTACGTTGATGCCTCGAAAAGGTGATCGGTCTCGGCTAATCTTGACGTTCATGATGTCACTGAGGAGTCCTGGCTCTGATATCTGCATACCTTCCATGCTCATCTCTTTGGTCATCATCTTTATGGCTAATGACATTCGTGGTCGGAGTACAGTTTTTTCTTGCACACACATAAGACCCACTTCCAGGAACCGAACCGCTTCGTCTTCACAGAATTTACCGTTTAGCACTGGATCTACAAGCTGCAACAGCTTCTTGGCCTTGTACATTTCCCAAGCCTGCATCAAAAAAATGAACATTTTATTTATTAAAATCACAAAATGTTGCTAAATTTTATTTAAAAATATAATATATACATAAATAGCACTAAAAAAACACGCGATCTGTGACGGAAATTTCTGTCACAGATATGTGAATCTCAGTCAACGGAACTGTGACAGAATATTTTTGTCATTGCACGGGTTGTCACAACCATTTGTGACAACCCATGCAATGACAAAAATATTCTGTCACAGTTCCGTGGACTGAAATTCACAGATCTGCCTAGGAGTTCGTAAGGACTCTGAAAACAATGGACCCACTAGATTGGGGAAGTTGGGCTCGCACACTGGGTTCACCAACCAGTGGTATAAAAAAATGGTTGTGACAGAAATTTTCGTCACAAATGTGTGTCTGTGACGAAAAATATGATTTCTGTCACAATTTGTGACAAAACTGTGACGAAAATTTTTCTCTCACAAATTTCTTTCACAGTTTGCTACTTTTTTTGTAGTGTAGGTATGAGGTTTGCGACTCAATTATTACACTTGCTGATAAAAAAATATACACATAAATGAAATCTGACCTTCTCCACAAGGAGATGCTCTCCAAGTTCAAGGTCGAAATCGACAGCTGATCTTCCGGTGATTATTTCAAGAACTAGCACTCCAAAACTATAAACATCTGATTTTCTCGTTAAATGTCCGCTAACGGCATATTCTGGAGCAAGATAGCCTCTTTAAATTGAAGAAGACAAACAAAAAATAATAAAAAAATTAATCAGACATGCATTTATAGTAAGTATATTACAAAGAAATTTGGAGAAAATAATGTACTTACAAGGTGCCGGCGACCCTGGTACTAATGTGAGTGATGTTGTCTGAAAACAATTTTGAGAGTCCAAAATCCGAAACCTTTGCGTTAAAATTATGATCCAACAGTATGTTGCTAGCTTTGATGTCTCGATGGACAATGTGAGGCTTCAACTCCTCGTTGATGTGGCAAATTCCCCGAGCAATTCCTAGACAAATATTTCGTCGCATTTCCCACGTAATTTTAGCCCTACTTTTCTCTCCACCTGTACATATAGATACCATTGTTTACGTGTTAACGTCGAGTACTATTAATATAAATGTAACATTCATTCAAGTTATAGATTTAAGGAAATTGACTGAAAGTCGATGTTAATTTACCGAGAAATGCTTGATAGAGACTATTATTTGCCATGTAATCGTAAACAAGAATTCTATGAGCACCATCCATGCAACCTCCGTGAAGCTTTACGAGATTTTCATGGCTAATATTCGACATAGAAGCTATTTCGGACATGAACTCGTCGTCTCCTTGCTTTGATCCTACTGAAAGCACCTTTACAGCTACAATGGTTCCATTTTCAAGTGTTCCCTGCAAATGTGCAACCAAAATATTAATTATTTTCATTAGCTACCACAACTACAAAAATATAGTTATTTATAATCATTTTAAAAATGTGACATAACCTTGTAATAAGTCAACTAGTGGGTAATGAGTTTAGGATTATTGATCAATTAAAAGTTAATTACCCGATAAACAGAGCCAAATCCCCCTTCTCCCATCTTATTAGAGACGTGAAATCCATTGGTGGCGATTTTGAGTTCATCGTAGGAGAAAACATGAGTTTTTCGAAGAAATGGTAACCCTGTAATCATAAGTAAAAAATTAATTAGAATTCCTAAATTCGTACTTATATATAGGAATAAGATGATGCTTAATTGGTTAATATGCACTAATTTCAACTAACTAGTTTTTTTTTTTTAAAGTCAACTGATATATAAGTGAAATGAAATCCAAAATAGACGTCATAGAATCTGAAAAATATTGTTTATATATAATCCTTTAAAAATCACCTAAGTTGTGCTCCTATCCCTAATTTTTACAAAAATATTTGGAACAATATTATTAACAAAATATAAACAGAAGGAAGATATAGCCATATAGGCACTTTCATCCCAATGATCAAACTATTTCACACGATTTTCTTTCTTAATTTACTACTACAATCCTGGTTTCAAAATCAGAGAAAATTTGCATATGTAATTTTAATACAAATATCTATTAAAACATTTGATGAAAAATGTTGCATATATATCATTTGTTGTCGCGAGCGCGCGCGCGCACATATATATATATATATATATATATATATATATACACACACATACATACGTATACATACCTGGTGGGATTGGGAAGGTGGTGGCAGGGGAGAGTTGATCAGTTGGAAAAGAGAAGCATCTTTTGAATGACACAGACAACTTCATTTGTATCAATATGGTTAATCTATGATGAAAACTGTATTTTGTTCCTCTGCAAAAACACAGAGAAAAAGAGATGAGCTTGAAGATGGTAATGGCAGTGAATGCTGAGAATAGTTGCATATATATAATATATAGGGTTTAGTGATCATTAACTAGTTTTATTATGGCTTCTTCTTCTTTGGTCGCTTCTGAAATAGTCATAATCGAAGAATAAATATAATAATTAGTGTTTTAATTAATTTGTTGATGATGTGAGGCGGCTGGAGCAGCCATTTTTTTTTGTTATAATTGACTTCACCTGATGGAGATTGCTAATCTCTTTAATTTGTCCCAGATTCTTATGTTCTTACGATTGGGACTTGACAGCCATTTAGCCTAAATATATTTAGGTCAATAATATAATTAATTATTAGCTACATCCAGTTTTAGTAGGGGGAGAGGACTTTTATGAACAGGTGCGGTCTATGGTGCATGCTCTAGTTCAACGGTAAATTTCCTCTACTTTGTTTAGCTTTTTAATTTTCGATGTCATATCTTGAGTTTTCTCATATAAAAGTTTGGAGTGGCTGCTAAAATTTGCACTGCTTAGCTGGACTAAATAATAAAATCATGACATCCAACTACCTAAACATGAGTGAATTTACTAAATATAATCGACTTTTGAAACCACCACCTCACATGTTACGTTATCATTACCGAACAGGCTCTAAAGCCAAACCATTTGTAACCAATGAACAACTTCGGCCACTCAGCCTTGTAAATATATATCATCCCGCAACATATGTCTTACCACTTTTTCAACCACATGTCGGTAGACCACTAATTGCTCCTCCACCTTCTAGCCCAAAGAAGTGATATCATTCGCCTATTATTGGTACATTATACGCGTAAATTTATTAGACAACTAGCTAGATTTAAGAACTATCTCCTTAAAATTTTTTACAATATTACATTAATGTTACGAATACGCTCTAAAGCAAATCCATATGTAACCTGTGACCAACCTCGATTACCCAACTTTGCATAGACCATCCACACCATATCTACCACTTTTTCTACCACATCCCGGTAGACCACCTGGCCCAAAGAAGCCTTACCATTGCTATCTCTATTGCCTATACACATGACAAATCCGCACTTTCCAATACGGATCAATAAGGTCCCGAACATCTTTTATAATTTACCCATGGTCCGTAGCTCTCAAGCTCGAAGTTAAAATATTTCTCTCTATAACCTTTTTACCTTTACCTTAAGCAAAACTATAGACTGTTTCTTATTTTTCAAAGCGATATAATTAAGATTGAATGAAATATTAGGAAGAGGCATAAGTGGATGATGCTATCACAATTGGTTTTGACTTTATTTTCTACTTATCAGTGACCATGACCTTTTCCTCAGCAGTTTCATTGACCAAGAATTCCTCATTTGTGTCCGAGGAACAACAACAACTCTTAAATCATAAACAGAAATATAAAAAAGACCATGTCTCACACAAGCTTTAAATTATCCAATATTGTCTAAGTCCATTCAAACAAAAAGACAGTGCCACATCGATAATTGTCTAACTCCAATTTTTTCTTGTTTTTATTTATGGTCAAATTAACATTGTGCATGCTGCAAAATCTTAACATTTTTTTATATTTAGGTTTCACGAGCCCAAAAGAGAATAATATAGTGATGCAAAAATCGGATAAATGCATGTTCACACACACTTAGCTCATAGTTTGTGCAACAACTTGTAATGCAAAATTGACTAAAAACCAATAAAAAGCTCCTAGGAATCTCCAACAACTCTCAAAGATTTTTAAGGAAAAAACTATATATGTCATTTTGTAGTTTAAGTTGGTAGGTTGATAGTTCAATCAATATTCTCATACAATCTTAAAATTATAATTGTGCATTTTATTCTTAAAAAAACTTGATCAATTTTTTTTTTTGTTGTTGTCCCAATTGAATAATTGGAAAAAGAAATGTGCGTAGGGTGAGAATTAGACCTTATGAATTCAATGAACATGGGCACATGGCATGTACTAAGACTTAATTATATGATTTTATTTGAATATTTCATGTTAATATAAGAATAAATAATTTAAGTGAATAGGTGTGGAAAGAGATGATGCTATCCATATATAGTTAATAAGTGAATTATGAGAGATGACGGTGGAATAATTAAGCAATTTTGCTTTAATAGTGATAGTTTCATTTTTAATTACTATAATGTGGATTAGGCTAATCGGTTGAGTTTAAACACTTTCTTAATTAACAGTTGCTGTAGCCATTAGGTAAGTTTGAGAGTTTGATTTTATCAAGACAAAAAAGAAGTCAATACAAGAATTAGAGAAGACCGGAGATTTAATAAAGTAATTGAATCAAATGTCATGAAGACCAAGAAAATTGGAATATAAAGTTGTTATTAAATTATTTAGTGGTATTTTTATTTTAGAAAGAGTCTCTTAAATTTGCACTGCAATTTTTAATGTGTAGTTAACCCTTAATAGGGTTGGGCTGGTCCAGGCTTATTTTGTTGTATGGAATGGGATGGGCCGAGAAAGACTCAACTAATATATACTCCTTCCGTCTCAAAATGAGTGTCTTGTTTCCATTTTTTGTAAAAATTAAAGATTACCACATAATTTAGTGTGTTTCCAATATTACCCTCATTTTTCCCCTACACCCCATGTGCAGCCCATGTGCAGCCCATGTGCACTTCATAAGTGATAAGGGTAATATGGGAAAAACAAC